>JAPYZM010000368.1:0-63484 GCA_030522845.1 Psyttalia concolor | reverse complement strand
AAACGAGAACTCCGCCATAGGCTGTGCGCATCCTGCCATTTTCGGACTAATTCCGCGTATATACTGCTCTCAACGTGCCTTATTTTTCCTCTCGGGAATGTTAAAAAATGACAATTATAATTTGAAGTAAAGAATTTTAACATTTTAAACAATGACACGAGCACCTGAAGGTTATTATATACAAACAGACGCTAAAGTTCGTAAACGATGAATCAATGATTTTCTTAAATATTCAAGTATTTTTTAATTTCCAGTTCTATATGAGACTAAATAATTCCGAAAATTGGAAACATTTAAGTCACATATTTTCTCAACATTCCATCCACCGCAAATTCAATTAATGGAAATTTAAATATTTAACAGTGAATTCGGAACTTCAAACGGATTGAATTATTCAATTATTAGGTAATCGTTTACCATGAAAAACCAAATTCACTGGAACGTTTAAGATTAATATGAATATAACAAATGAAATTGCACAGGAAAATCATCACTATTCACAATGAGGAACTTTTTTCACTTGAACTAATTCCCTGATATCTTATGTAAAATATACTTGATGAAATTTTCGCCCCGCTTTAATGTATTGGCACCCACCCTCTCCTGCCATTTCCTGGGAGTATCTAATCGAAATCCACATCCACTCGTCTATATTTCATTTCAACTTCATTCAGATGAAAGACACCTCAGAGTCAATTTATCCTACTTTGATATTCAGAAAATAATTTCCATTTTCTTTTATATCCGAAAAGAACGTAGTGAGATAACAAGGAGAGCGGAAAACGTATCTTACGTAACTCAAGGAACCACTGGATCAGAAAAGAAAATCTCAAGTAGTTGGAATAAATAGTGGAAGGAGATAAAATTGAAAGAGACTACATAGAAATTGTGGAAGGAGTAAATAAAATATTGTACATTCCACCGGATGATTATACGACAACAAAACATCCCAACAAATTTTTACCAATTTCAGTAGAAATTTAATACCCCAGTTTTTCGTGCCTGCAGTGTTGATTCAATTTCATCGAGAGACTGCCGCTTTATCCTTTGCGTCGCGAATTCTGACACTGGGCCAATCATTCTTCTTCAATTTCCACTACCATCGATTTTCAAGGGAGTCTCACTGACCAAACATCTCTGAGGTACGTGTACAAAGACTTTAGTTCTCATTCGCCCTAGACGTGATTTCCGATTGGTAGAAACTCAGAGAGAGGGGTCTGAATTTATCGGACAACTTAACTGTTGCCGGAGTGCCACTCGTACGTCGATGTTGAACCATTTTCCCGAAGTGGATAAAGCACGTGCACAGACCCTTCGAGATTCTACAATTCTCGCCCTCCTTATGCCGCCCCCCCCCCCCCCTCAACACCCCCCTTTTCATCGTATGGCTAATTATCTTGCTCTAATACTCTCCCTTCTAATTAGCCACTCGTAGAAATTCGTTACATCACGATCGAAGCATCTTGAGATCGTTACTGGTCTTCGTTATTTGTCACAAATTCAAAAACCATTTACAAACGAGACTCAAACAGGTAATGGCCAGGATCCAAGGAATCGCATTACAGTACTTCCAGTGAAATTGGGATCCTTTGAATTGTCTGCATCTATTTTCGTTTTGCAGAAACGTATTCTCAAATTTACCTCTCTAGAATTCTCACGGAAAATTCACGTTGAGAAGACAACATTCAATTGAAAATACAGTTGTTACGCTTCCAACATCACAAAGGGTGCTCAATCTTGATGTGTAACCTTTTCTACTAGCGCTATTGATCCGATCCATCCATATACGTATAGGATAAATTTGTACCTCAGACACTTGTAATTCAAGCTTAATACCCCGGCCCGGCTTAATAGCATCATACATCGTATACATACAATTCCATAATGCTTTCAAGAGAGTATATTTACCTTGCCTTCATTGCATTTAGCTATTATTTTTTAATTCAAATGGCAGCCTCTTTCCCCATCGTCAATGCGTACATCACATTGCGACACATAATTGCTACGCTTTTTCCGGATCTCCAATGGAAGATAAATATTTTTGAGGAAAACATTTGTAAAGTTAATGGAATAATAGACATGTGACAATAATAACGATGCTTCACTCGACGCATCTAAACTGCCTCTAATGGCCTTTCAACGTTGGAAATGATTTCCAGTGTGCGAGTGGAAGAGGCATTTTCAAATCATAGGTTCACCAGTTGAGTGGCATTACGCCCAAGAGCAACCGACAACTTGACGTAAAAGTGGAAACAGGTCGAGTGCGTAATGCAGACTGTGAGAAGGACAATTATCTGGTTCAGTTGAGCGATATCCGTACTTGAAATTCTTGATAGATTCAGTTGAGACGACGTTTTTTGCCACTGATATTCGCTTTCTTCATGATTATTCGACGAGAGAGGGATCACGGTCCACCTGAATGCTACATCAAAGGCAGCCAATAAGGTACATGTTTTGTACTGATTACTGGCCACTGGCTTTGCGATTTAGCACCGATAAACTGCCAGAAAGTTACTGTCGAAGTTTCAAAGAAAAAATCGTCTCATTTTTAATAACCAGTCGTTTACATAATATATCCTTGTATTTCATATTTTGAACGTGTTACCTACCTTTTGCATAACATTACCGAGCTTTTCCAGAAAGTTTTGTCATTTTTGGATTGTAGTTCACAATATTGGGAATACAAATAAAGTTATGGCTTAGTTTTGCTAAATTTTTACCAAATTTCTAACAATGTAGATGTCTCGATGTCTTCAAATTGGAACCAAAAGCAGCCAATGACTTTTCGAATTGACGTTTATTGTGGGAGAATCATCGAATGTTGTAAGGTCAGACTAATCAGAGATATCCATCCTAAAGCTTCTACTATTCCGTATTTCCATACTCATTGTAGTCCAAAAGTAGAATTTCTTTACAGAAAGCTGTACTTCCCTAATTATATAGACAAAATAAGAAAAGTTAGAAAAAATACAGGACATCCGTACTAAATATGGTACAATAATGCTTCAAACAACCACAATATTGCAATTCCTTCGGATTATTCTCCCTAATTAGCTGCAGTAGATTATAATCCGACTAATCCAACAAATAGCCCTCGAGGTTTCAAATCGTTTGGTATTTCCTTCAAACTTGCTCGCCGATGACCAATTGCGTGGATGTTTGAAGCTTAGAAAATTTGCAAAAATTGACGAGTATGAAGGATTTGTAAATAGTGTGACAATTTCCCATGCTTGAGCAAAACAAAAAATCATAGAACTTTGCGAGTTATAAAATAATGATAAGACGTAAAAAAAGTATATTCCTTCTCATCAGTCCGTACAATAATTTACCTAAAAAGGCCTGAATGACAATCTCCTTAAATTTCAATCCAGTCAATTCAAGAATATTCTCGACATCTCCAGTCATCCCAGTAATTGCGTCACATCTTCATCGGTCGTGAACCCACGCTTCGACCATGGCCGGAGTAGGTCACCTCACGCCCTCGGGAATAGCTGACGGTACATTTTTTTTTAACTACTTCTCCCTTGCTACTCAATCTTCGTTCATTATTCCCTCACTGACTGTGGCATTGACTATTCGATCATTCGAATCCAATCGATACAACAGAATTACAAATTACCCCATTGTATAGTTAATAATTCAAGCATAATCCCGAAGGGCTCTCTCACCATTCCCGAGAACCCTCAATACTGCATTCACTCAAGTTCTCAACTGTCATCAAACGAATGAATCGGAGTATATTTGTTTCGATGGCAATTCTATATTCCATTTGTGGTGACTACCTCCGGAAGATTTACCTGGAGAATGCCCAATGCAGTGATCACTAGTGCACAGGGAATATATAAGTGTACAAAAATACGAGAAAAATAAACGATAGAGCTTAGCAGGATTTCGCGGCATTTATCGTGGAATCTCTAATTGAAGCGCGGCAACCATTGCGCAATTTGTACGCACCTCTGAGAATTAATGGCAGCGTGGTGGAAAACCTAGCTACCAGTAGTTGGCATATATTTTTATTCTCTGCCAATCGCCGAATGATCATCAACATGTTAACCGACTAATATTCCAAATACTACTTGACATAACTCATTTATCCATAATGTCCAGTGGGGATATGAAATACAGCCAGGATGTACGAAAATTTCGTAGTCTCGCCTCGCACTACGCGTCTACCATCGTGCGCAGTATGTTAAACGCAACAAGCTGTGTGTTCGTATGTTACCAATTTAGTAGAACTGCTGTGAATAGTAAGAAGGAAGTGAAGGCGTGAGATGGAAATCCCCGTTCCTCCAATAGTGATGAATTAATTCTAACCCTTTGAACATCGCTGAAGATACTTTGCTTTGACACATCTTGTCAGCTTCCAAACACACCACTCGGTAAATTGAAAAAAAATATTATTGAATATTTCAACGCTGCTATACGGATGTATACGGTATTGCATTCAAAAATATTGCGGATGCTTTGCCGGAGTCACAATGCTGCACATCCACCCACTAAACACATTCCTGTCGAGTCGAGTTCTCTGAGGCGCGGCAGCGCTACAAAGATCTCCGCGCCCATCCCTCCATCAGAGTCTCCTTGAGTGGAAAAAAAGTACCACATAAACGCAGTTCTGCGTCAAGTTTTCACATTAAATAAAACACTGTTTCTCATGTCTCATCGAGAAATTTTTAATATGCCATCTGTCATTTGAACGAAATCATTCACCCCCCACTTCAATGTGCAAGTTAATGAATTTCCATGTAATTCATATAAATCGACAGATTAATATTTGAATAGAAGTTCCAGACTTCGATCTATGATATTTCCATATGTTGTAACGAAAAAAAGACACACTTGAAAAAAACAAGTAGTGTGACAAAAGCTATTTGACAGCTGACATACAACTGCTACTCTCTACTTTTATTTTTTTTCTTCAATTTTCATTCCGACCCATTGCATAGGTAATATACTTCCGAATAGATTCAATGGTATTATAATTGAAAATCCTGACTAGTAGCCGTTGGTTCAGAAGTTTCTCTCGACCTTTAGTAGTGTTATAATATTGGAAAGAAATTATAGTTTAATATGTAAAATTTAGCAACAAGAAATTTTCCTACAAAATTTGCTTTCCAACGAATTAGCTACAAAGTTGTTTTTCAGTAAGCCATCTTTACGTTCAAATGATTAAGACACTTGTCACTTGTTCTTCACATCAATTAGTCGACGAAGAAGTCGAGCTTTCTCAATGCAATAATTAAAAAAATAAAGCATTCGCCATTGGTTTGTGTTTCAACTGTAATTTTTTATTTCTCTACTAAACTCGGCCGATATATAATAATAGAAAAAAACTAAAATTAACCATTAATTTCCAAGAGAGTTGAGATTGGGGCTAACTCATTTGGCATGAAAGACCGTATGCAATAATTTGTTAATTTCCAACAAAAATAAACGTAACTGCCATTAATCACAAACCAGCGATGATATTTCAACATTCAATAATAAAAAAAAGTGGATAAAAAATAAAACACATCGATATTTGGGTTAAATATCGTGGCCATTGCGAAACAAACCGATAGAATTTATAGATGAGATTGAATTCATTGAGGATGTGTACAGTGTGCTTTAAAAACGAGGTACGGTCGGCTTGTGCCCTCCATCCGTGACATTAAACAGGGCACACCTAGATCTAGGCACAACCGTAACGTAGACCCTTTTTGTACACGCAAATAAACCGTCGAGGAGGACTAAAACATAATCGTGCTCATGAAGTGACTCAAAGACTCGAGAGCATCTAGCATGTAATACACTCACCAGTTTACTATCTCTCGGGTGGAGGTAAATTGTGGTATACACTCATTCGTCGTATTTAACCTTCCTCCCAGAATGACCTTACCCAGCTAAGCCACAATATCGCGTTGTCTACCCTCCCGCGCCCTTCTTCAGCTTACACTCTCCTCCGCCTCCCCCGTCCCCTTCCTCCGCTCCCCCTCAGTGTCACTTCATTCTGTCTTCATTCTCACTCACTATATCACGTAATTTGCATTGGTGTACAGCTCAACTATTCCACTCCAGACTCAGTGCTATGCCAAATACCGAGAGGGGTAGGAAAAGACGCTTGAATATTCCTCTCTTGACTGACTTACACGTATCCACGGAGGCCTGCTCAGATATGCAAAAGCCGCTTACATTAGATAACTCTGAGGTGCCTCTTTGCGGTAAATTTTCCTCCAAAAAGTTGTAAAAAAGCATCCATACAAACATCATCCACAGCTCGTCGTCACGTAATTGTCTCAGCCATATCTACCCCAAGCGACTGCAGACAAATATACATAGCTTTCAGACGACAATTTACAAGGAAACATGATAAACAGAAACGAGCGTGTAGTTTCAGTTTCTCGGCGCACACCGGGGAAATCTTTTCTTCCCTCGTTATTAAGCCCATCTTGCACTCAACAACTCAAAAGAAATCACGATACGAATGACGAAACCCATGGAAAATACATCGATTCCTGTGTGTATCGAGTTTTGAGATGTTTAAGCAGAAAGCAACCAACCGGAACAATATCAAATTGTTCTCATCGCCCCTGTGACGAAATCATTTTACCGTCAGATAGTTTTTACATTGCACAATGGCAAAGTAAAAAAAAAACACAAAGAGATTCGAAACATCCGGCGACTCTAAATGTATGTATGTAATGCCGTCGATTTTTGCCACTATCGTCTTGTGCTCATACCACTCTTTCTCTCATTGCGAATTTAACGGGAGGGAAAAATTATATCAATGATGTAATGCATCGTAAACCATCAAGTACGTCATAAGCCACGCTGTCTAGTGGTTTAATTACGGTTATAACGTGTTGTTAAACTCAATTTGATGAATATAATGGAGCTATGAAAATTCTTGTATTATGGCACGTGTCGTGCCCGCAGTAACTCTGTCATGTGAAGAACAAAAGAACATGCTGGTGTGTGGACTGAATAGAGAAAGAGGGTAGTCTCTTCATCAGAATGCAATGGCGAGGAAGAGGAGGAGGAGGGAATGGCAGCTGGACCGAGCGCGCGCCAACAGTCGACACGATGGGGGCAGCCTAGATTCTTGGCCAAACAGTAGGTCATCCGCGCCGAGAGCAGAGCCAGGTTTTCACTTTCAACCGCGTGTGGCCGAGGCGACTGCCTCGGCAATCGCGGATGCGCCAGGATGAGACGGGACTTTGAGACCAACCGGCGTGGGGGGAACGTACGAGTCAGTGGAGATCATCGCGGCATGAGGGAAGCGACCATGTCTATACACAAACGTATACTTGATATACGCTCTCCGTATGACACATGAGATCGTTCGACGGAAGATCCGATACTCGCTGCAGCCTTTCATTGAATTCATGCAGAAGCCGTGCGAATCCTGCATACGTTCCGCTTGGCTTCCTCATCCTCGTTTCTATACGATACCTTCCAGAAACTTTATAGAATAGGCATGGGACTAGGAAAAAGAGGGGAACACAAGCTTCGATTTGCGCGTCTCATCGGTATACGAAACCAAATTTTCCTCTCGTATCAGTGTATTCTTTCTTTTTATTTTTATCTTCTTTTATACCGTGTATTTGTTTCTTTTTTTAGCTTTGAACTATTTTGCGTGGGATATTGAGTTTCCTGGGAAATTCTCTCCACACACTCGCGCATTCTTGGATTCAGTGAAAACTCTAGAAATGACGTCGCAGTGAGTAACGAAACTTTTTCAGTTTTCCAATTGATCTCTTCAGTGAGGAAAGGAGATTGGGTGGAAAAAAACGAGGGCAAATGGAGCCACTCACGTATGACCTCCAAAAAAATTGTTCAATGGAGAATGGTGGAGAACAATCGAGAGAAGAGTGAGATGAAAAAATGGCTGCGGTCGTGGAGGTCGGATGAGGGAGGGGGGGGGGTGTGACGATCCCCGAGGGAGAAGCATTTTGGATAGTATGGAGGTATTGCAACGTGATTGTTCATCGATCGATTGTTATTGGAGATTATCTGCCAGTGAGTGAGCGAATTTTGTGGGTATACAGAAATTGGCGGTACTAAATTGTAGATACCTTGACCTTTTCATGAGCCTCATGGGTATTGTATATGAATGAGTTGGGAAAATTCCTTTTTGTCATGAAAAATATTTCACGAAAATGGTCCAGTCAATGCAATTCACGGGGAATGAGTGTTAATTGCTATTTAATGTATAATTTATTCGTTCGTAACCCAACGATTGTGCAAACGTGTTCAATTTCCAACGCACATCCTACTGCTGATCACTCTCCTCAACGGCACGATATATGCCTGATACACATCAAAATTATTCAAACTACCTTCCCCCAGTTCCCACGAGAGACCTCATATTAACCGTCAACCTATTGCGTAAATTTCGTAGGTACCACCCGCTGAACGTGTCTATAGTCATCTCCCATCCCCCCCCCCCCTCTCACTGTCTCTCTCTCCATTCTATTCTCCTTGTCAGAGCTGCTCTCTTTTTATAACTTTTTCTGAATTTCACCTCCACGTGTTTTTAAATTGCCAGCAATTTTTATTTTCACACTCTCTCCGAGCGACAAAGCGTCTAGGGTTGACGAAAAAAAAAAACAATAACAAAGAAGGAAAGAGAATAAGTTTGGGCTATGCGAACTTTGTCCCACAAAGTTTTACCGAGAAGTTCATTTCTCGTTCGTCGTCCAACGACTTTTGCAATTGTATCGTTACTGTCTCGCACACTGTCAGAAATACGCGTCACTCTGTAAATTCACCGTGACCTTTGTCCAATGTTCGCGGATGAACTTTTCCAACCGGGGATTATATTTTCAACAGTAGCGAATGGGTTATCGTCAATGATGGAAAAAAAAATGAGACCCAGCTTTCGGGTCACCCTGAATTGACCTGCGGTGGACAGAGAGTAATGAAGGGGGAGAATTAAACTGACGTTAATTATATACCATCACAGCGCACTTTGGTTCAATGTTTTTTCCCCTCTCTTATTATCCTTTTTTCCTGCTTTGAAACTATTATCACAAAAGTTGGCGTAAAACTTCTCATGGAAGTATTATGCAGAAAGTTTCCATAAATTTGTAAAGGGCACATTATATTTCAACCGTTAGGGGATATAATAGCCGGCTGGAGTATAGGGATTTCCCATTCACACTGTGAGAAGCATGAAGTACGATAATACCAACACTTTCCGGAGCGGGAAAGCGAGTTAATGCGATGAACCGCAGGAGAACTATGACGACAACGTGACGAAATGAACGATGAGATTGTTTTGCATTTGTAAAAAAATGGAGATAAATGTTAAATGATTCTAGAACACTCAACGGCCGGAGTTCACAATCACTGCCTGGTTTTGTTAAATCACAGTTTACCCGTCCCTAGAAAGTACGCTTCAATTGATCAACACCGCGCACTACGACGTAGCAGTGAGAATTGCGAAAAATTGACGTGCCAGGGTGGTATGGTAGTTATCAAAATTTGACTTCCTGTATAACGTGATTGAACTCGTATTATCTGTCCTAGAAAAGCAATACTGGCAGATCGATAGCAGTCCACGGACATCAGGATATACAGTTGAGAGAGTAATGCACGCGAAATACACCGGCATTGCCACACAAATACGTGATACTCCTACCTCTCAGTTGGATCAATAGTTAATGTCACGTCTGATGCCTCTGAACCGAGTTTTCCATTTCCGCATTTTGCTCCACTCAAACCTCTATTATCCCATTTTCTTTTTTTTCCTTCGCATTGCTTTCATTCTTTTGTACGTTACATCGTATTCTCTTTTCAAATCCTCTACATTTCTAAACGTCAGTTAATTTTTGTTTGGGTAACCGAGCACTTTCCTACTCCCTTCTGCACGATGACCTCATCCCATGAGTGAATTGTTTTTCAACTACTCCTGAGAGTCAAGATGAGAGGAATTGACATGAATGAGTTGTTGCTGTTTTGAAATTTTCTCCTGTCAATTATGTCGAAAGTTTTCTCGTTATTTGTATTTGTTTAGCTGCCTGTTATCAGAGATTTTTGCCAGGTGCATTGGACAGTGCATCGACAGGGAAATGAGAGACTGCTGTGATGGAGAGCCCCGGCGAAATCCGGGGGAATATTCATAGAAATGAGGAAAATTGGATTTTGTAATCGTTAACTATGTATACAAACATAAGTTTTAAGCCTCATTCAAACGGAATCAAGTGGGCGATTCTCATAAGTGGAACACACAGAGGGATAATAATTATATCTAAATCAAAATTATTTATAGTAAGTCCCTCAGTGATTAAAATAACGCTGATATTTTTTTTTAATTTGATCCATCAAATATTGGTAATTTTCAGTCTCAGCTTTTAGAAATATTTTCACATCAGCTAGCCAGAACCGTAAAATTCTTGAATTACTTTTGCGCTACCCACTTGAGTGTCTCCCCAATCCTGTTTAAATCATTCAAATATGAATCGACACATAGAATCCGTATAATTCACCCGAATGACAATTTGAAAAAAAATTACCATTTATTCACCTGCAATTTCATTTTTCACGAAACGACAGGAATACCCATTCTCTTCGAAGCGGCTTTCGTGGACCGTGCAATGAATATATGGAGAAGAATAACTCAATTCAAAATATGAAGTAAATTACATTTTTTGCATTTTCTCCAACTTGAACTATTCCAATTCGATTCAAATCGACTGTAATAATTAATTACCCATTATGCATTCTGAATTGTATATTTGATTGATAAAAAAAAAGCGCTGTCAAAATTACATATCACCTACTTTTCAATCGGGATTTTTTCATTCATCTATATCGGCGCTTCGAACTGAGAAAACAATCCTTTAAAATAGCTTTCGTTCAGTCAATTATAATAAAAATACCCATATTACAATCATATTATCACACTATTATATTAGATTAGAACGGCTTTTTAAATGGATAATTTCCAACGAAAGTAGGGAACATTTGTCCTAAAAAAAGTGAAGACTTTAAGACTTGAGATTTCAAGTCAAAGCGCTTTTAAAAATGATAATTATCCGTAGAATGGCTTTGAGTTCCATTCCTTTTGAATCACACTCCTATCAATAGCACCTCAGTAAGTATTTGTCAATACAAGCCGTATTTTTCCCATTATTCCTATTCTTTGAAAAGTCGCAATTTCTTGTTAAAGTAAAACAAGCATTTTCCCTGTGAAACAACAATGAGTCTCAATTTCTTCGCACTATATGGGCCATGATAGGGAAGAATGCTGGGTCAAAGTGAGCTTTCAGTTGACTGGAATGATTCTACGGCGTTGCACTTCGACCGAATTCACGGCGACAAAATTTCTACGTCACTCCTCTGCAATAGTAAATATCCATTTACAATAGTATTGGTTCAGCAGGTTGTCAATATTTCCCCCATATTTAGGTTTCAACGTATTCTCCTTTACCCAATATTCCGCATCACACCTTCCAATGAATTAGTCAGGTAGTAAATTGAAACCCCACCAGAAGCAGACCTTGTTCCACCTCTCATTGCATGGGAAACGTGATTTTCACGTACCAATTTTACGTTCAAGTGCAAATCCGGATGCAAAGTTCTAAGCCATTGGAACGAAAGTTTAATAAATGCCAAAGGAGTATGAAATTTAACACTTACGTTATCAATTTAAAAGAAATATTTTCTACAATTGTATTCGTAACGAGATTTCAAAGGTATCCGATATTATTTAGTTCACTGGACTAGTTTTTGAGGTATTGAACAGTAACTGTAAATAAAGGAATAAAACTGAAAACAGATCTCATACAGCAGATACATTTCAATGAAAAATGGTGAATTGAATACCGGCTAAATGAGAAAAAAAAATTTTAAAATTGGTCGGGATTGATGATCACTGCCTACGCTTGCCCCCGTTGTTATTGCATCGAACTACAATATTCCCAATTAATTCTTAACACGGTTTGTAACGCGATTTTTTTCTTTCCTTCGGCCTTTGACGAGCCTCGTAACGAACGTCCCGATAGGCTGAGATATTAACATAGAAATTTGAACACTCTTCGTCACAAGTTTTACAAAGAATTAGAGAATTTCACATCAAAGAATTGGAAAAGGGGTGGGGGAATGTACTCCCTTCCGAATGGAATCTAGACAAAGTCAATGCCTATCGATCGCGATCAAAATTACTTCGATCGGATGATACGTCTGTGCGGGAGTGTGAACGAAAGGAACTGAAAGATCAAAATTTCTCGTAATCCTTAGTTAAAAAACAACACATAAAGGGTTGGAAGGATTTCCCTCCGAAACTAATCAGATCTTGTCCTGAATTATGTCTGTCGATCGCGAACACCCCCAGAGCGTGGCCGAAAAAAAGGGAGTACACACGCATACACACGGGCAACTCGCTCAAAAACATCGGGGGGTGTTTCTGATGCTCCTGGTCATGAAACATCGACATTTCATGAAATTACGTTTTTTTCGGGGCGAAAGCAATAGCTCTCCATCCGGAAGCTAACTACACAATTAACAACTAAAAAATCTCCACATAAATATTGTTAACTGCGAGTTTTGACAAGAAGAGAGCGGGGCGAGAGGTCTATCGATATGAAATTATGAAAATTACAGTCTCCCCGACTTTGCTCTTTTCTTGAATATGAATTCTGAATTTTTATAAGATTTTACCAATCTAGCTGTAAATGGAATTACTTAGAATAAATCGGTGACAAACTACGTTTCCCTCTATTTTTAATGAAGGGAATATCATTTGATTTTTTAATTACGGTTTTAAATTCAACACCAGATGAAATCTTTTATGAGCTCTCTGCCGTGACGATTTACTATGTTTGAACCTTTGCTCTCAGATCCACAATTAAATTGGAATGACACTTGCAATTGTCAGTCATAACCAACACCAATCCTCCACATTAATTTTTCAGTGAACTGAAAATTCAACCACATTTTCGCTGGGATTATTCAAATATATTATAATTTACTTTCTCACGTAAGCCTGAAAATGCCACTTCACAGAATACTGAAAAATTTAGCAAACTTTTCAGTCACAGAGTGCATGAAAATTTCAATTAAATGGAAAGCATTGACGATTTTTTTCATGAAAGTTCAAAAATAATTGTCCACCAGCATAAATCTTCTAATTGAAGATAGTCATATCAGGGATGTGTAATGCAACATTGCCCTCTCCCCGGACCTGTGTAGAAAACGTCCTCCAGCAGGTTCGGCATGAGTGACGACAACGACAAGGCAATAGGGAGTAGTTGCCCCCCTATCGCCTTTTGAGAGGCCTGTGCGGTTGGGTTGGGGGTCCTCACCTCTTCGTCTTCGTTGCTTCTTTACCTCCTTCTCCTGTTCTTTGGTGACTTGCCTCCTGACTCCTCGAAGGTTCATCTTATTAGGCTCAACGCTATATAAACGGAACTTGCTGGCATTGGCGAACAGTTACCGTACCGTGTCTTCGAGTAGTAGCATACTAACCGTTACGGTATTAACCAACGGCTTGCACATGCATATTCATTCAAAACAGTTTCAACTTATTCAGTTGTATGCACATCCTTTGCTCGTCCTTACAACATTCTCCCAAGACACTGTTCGCGTTTAGTTGATAAACTAGTGAGTGAAAATCGAACGGGAGGTAAACCAAACAGACAAAGATCCAAACTACCAAACAATTCATTGGAAACTTTTGACAGAGACTCGGAGAAGGGAAGAACGTCCGAAAGGGGTAGCACAATGTTTCGTATACAGGTATGTTCAATCATCCGCATCAATTGTTCCGCAGAATGTGTTCTGTGACTCGGCTATTTGTACCCCTCGAGTGCTCGAATTCACTAAATCACCCGATTGTTTGAAATGCCGTGTATTCGACAACGAGCACTGATATTACACCTTTCTAACATTTTTCTCTCTGCCGTGACCAACCGGAGCATTTGTCCCTCACAGAAAACGTGTACCCACACATGCCAATAAAATCCATCAATAAGCTACAACTTATTATCACTTTCCGCTGATTGCAGAGAAAGTAATCTGAAAAAGGCGGAAAAACACATTCTGCCTCTTTTGCAGTGGATCAAAAATGATCGTAGGAAGAAAACAATAAATACAACGACAGACGGGGGAAGGGGGGAGGGGGTTGGGAGGATGTGTACGGGTAAAGGCGTTGTGAATTGAAAGAACGGTGGGACGAATTCTTTTCATCTGAGTCAACATCAAAAGGTTCTGGAGATCGTTATATTCAAAGAACGCGTTCTATTCTGCTTCCATCAGCGGATACACTTACGAACGGGAACGGGCGACGGAGAGGAGTTGAAAAGGGGGTTAACGGTTGTAGTCATTCAGAAGGGAGGGGGGCGGGGGGGATGAGGTGTGAGTGCAGATTCCCTAGGTGCACTGTGTGAGACCTCAATAGGTCACATCTAAGTGGGGCTGAAGTATTCGAGTCAACTATCCGATGAAAGGTGATGCAATACTTATGCCTGTCTCTATCTATCTTCCTTTCTCCGTTATTTGATAATACTCTGGATCTCCTATACTGTGGCATTGCTACTTATTTCCTTCTGTTCATCAGTTTTACATTTGGTATTCAATAACAGTGGGAGATTGACAATCGGAGATACGAGAACTCGAGGAGAATTCAATAGTAGAGAGTTGTAGATTTAATGGAAATGAGTGAAGATGTACAGGAGTGAAGTTAATTAATTATTGGGAGACACTATAAATTATGGAGAGTATTATACGTGCAGTTGATAACCTTTGATGGGGGTAAATACTTGTTAGCTTGTCATGTTATCGCTCAACGAGTTTTTTTACAACTTCAAGAATATTAACGTCACACAACCCTCCATATAATGAGGATAATTGATATTTCAAATCTCGTGATGCATTAGAGAACTGTAATACTCGGTGAAAATTATAATACTTGATACGATTAGTATCTGTTACGAGATTAGTTTATCTCTCTCTGCTCGGCCACTATAGTGTAATGAAAATTGCTTCGACTTTTTTCCCCCTCTTATCTAATTTCTTTTACGGTTGTTTTCCTGACAGCGGCGGGAGGGGGGACCGAGCCGTACTAGCACTCAGTAATAAAATGATAATATTTATAGAAGCAAAGAAGAGTTATTTCAACGGCAAACGACACGCCGAGTAAATTACTAGCGATACTCCGGGTATCGAGTGGCTCTTGCTAACACTGAAGAGCAATCGACAATGCTCTGACACAATGCGCTCTTACAAGAAATGACGGAAATGGAAAAAGTTGGCCAATGCAGTTATTCATCCAATTAGTTATCGAAATTGCTTTGTAGTATTGAATCGGAGAGAATGCTATTGTCATTATGGATTGTTATTACCGTCTGTCCCAATTATGAAAGGAAACTTCGGTGTAACAGAAAAAGCTTACGAGATATATGTATTAGAATATTCTCCGAATTCCGAGATCATGTTCAATTATTTGTTCATGTTTTGCTAATTGATAATGAGCATTATATAGTGAGAAAAACTACATCTTGGAATGGAACAAAGTTCTTAAATAAAATAATCAAAATTAAAATGCATATGTTGAGATAGAAATCTTCGATCGCAAATTTTGAAAAATGATAACAATAGATTTTTTCCCAGTGGGTTAGAGGAATGCGACGTGTTTTGATTCTCCTGTATAAAATATTCCAAAATTGCATCTAATGACTCTATCTAACTAATTCAACGAGGACTTTTAAGTTTCTTCTCGCCCTCACGCTGATGCATATTTATATAACTATTTTTACATTTTTATTACATTACATTTTTATCCAGTTTCACAAAATTTTTGTGGAAACCCCGAAAATAAGCAAATCGTGATCGAACTTTGTGAGGAAGTGAATGATAATACAATTCAGGAAGCTTATATTTTTATGTACTAATGGTTCAAATAAATGATCTCTTCTGGTGTAGAAACAATTGATTGTCACATAATATTTTTTGCATATTCCGAGGACGTTGCCACTAAACCTGAAAAAATAACCGTGAATTTTTGTTCCCATGTATGTAATCTCATCATTCAAACCAAAGCCCAGGATAAATTGTGAATTCGGAGCTCACTTTCAGCGATTAAAAAGTGGTTTTTGATCCTTCAGCTGTAATAATACGTTATTTCGTCAGGGCATGAAAATATATTTTCTGATAAACGTGCTTTTATAGTCCGAGCCAACCGCAATGCAATACTGTATCTAACTTGTCGATAAAATTATTTAGCTCATTGGGGTAGATAAACCATGATTCGACATAAAATATTGTTTGTCACGAGACGATGAAGGAATTATCTGATGAACGTAATTGTAATCGTCGCCTTCGGGCTTAATTTTCCAGTAAAAGTTACATTCTCTAGGAAATACTGTGATCGTTGTATGACAAACAATATTTTTTAATCAAGCTTTATCGGTCCTACTGAACAAATCGTAAATTTCATCATCGGCCCCATATCAAGAATTCTCCGAACGTGATAATTACGATACCGCATTACTCTGACAATATGGTATAGATCGTTGATTGTTGTAGAGTTATGTCCCATTGAAGAATCATATTGATGGAAATTTCTAGTAATTTCATAACTGCAAATCCAAACTTTCGTAGAAAAATCACTGACACCTTTGAGCTTCAGGTCCATTTTGCCCCGGATGTTTCTCCTTGACTTTTCAGGACAGTGAGCCGAAATGTGACAAAACGAAAAACATCATGAAATATTAGATTTCAGTGACACATCAAATAAGTTAACTAATATTCTTCGTCGCGCTACCTAAAGCCCGAAATGTCACAATTTTTACCCCTGATTGCTTCACGAGATATAGCCAACTATCAAAAACGATCGAGGGACAGTTGAATTTTAGTAATGTATCAATTATAGCATCACCCCTAAAATCACTCATCGCAGCAATCGCGCCAGCCAGTGGAAAAATGCGTTTTGCGACATCCATTAGTAAAAGGCAAGAGAAAGACAGACGGGTCTATTGTTACGAGCCAGTTTTACGAGACAGATAATTTATAGGCAACTCGTGGATAAACGTTCTATACGCCGAATGAATAAGCCATCCGATAGCCAAATGAAAATATACGCGCATCAACCATAAACTGCATATCCGCTACGTGTGAGAGACTCTATACAGAAGGCAAAACCATTGCTGAAAAAAAGCGGAAAATATCAACCGTCAAAAAGTTTGATGAAAGTATGTTGTAAAAAGAGAGTAAAGCAGAGGTGCAAAAAAATACAAATAAAAAATGAAACATAAAACAACAGCGACTGTTATTACCCGGCTCATTCATTCAACCGACTGAAAAGTATTCCAATGTACATCACAGAAATATAAAAAAATAAAATAAAAAAAAAACAAAAAATAAATAAACAGATAGTTTTACAATTACAATTTCATTGTTGAAACCAATTGGTTCGCCGAGGATCTTGTTTGATGGCGCGTGTAAAAGAGCCCTCCAAGCCCTCGACCCAATTACAAACAACAACGTTGTCATTTACACGCGCGACGTATTCTTTCATGTTTATAGTGAGTACCTTTTCCTAACGAGCCATTTCCACTTCAAATGTAAAGACACTCTCTCGGTCACGACGAGGAAAACGGGGGAAAGTACACGGAGTAATAAAACGCAGTTAACATGATATCTGGTTGCATATTTCTTTCCCTGATTCATTACATTTTTATGTCTGGTATTAAATATGAAGTAAACGAGCTGTTTCTGATCGCGTAAAGTATTAATTCGCCGGCCAGACGAACAGTTGATGAAGTAAATATTATAATTGTCATAGTAAGGCCTGCTCTACTAGTAATTTCTATATCATCATCTTTTTTCCATTGAATTAGGCTCCATCTTCGTCTCATCATTTCTGGAGATAACATTAAAAGGTTCGCATGCGGGACCCCCTCTTTAACGTTACGCAGCACATCATATCGGCATGATAGCAATATTCTCGTCAGTAATAAGTTAACAATTATTATAAATTCCTTTTCGAGACAGTATGCTCAAAAATATAATAATAAGTTATTCACATGAATTGTTCGTCTAATTATCATCACTGTTCCATCTTAATCAATACATTAATCTACCATTACAGTGTTGCTTTTCTGGTCATGATAAAAAAAAAAACAAAAAGAAGGTTACAACAGTTGTTGTCTGATAGCGGCATCGTCTCCCATTTTATATTTGTCATTTATATATTTTTTTCTGACATATCCTTCATTAAATATCAATAAATATCCATTGACATCTCCATTAGTAAAATATTGATTGAAAAACAGATCAATTTAGCATACAGCTTCGAGAGTTTCAAACTGTGCCATAATTTTGCACATTCTCTTATAATAATATGGAATATCTAATTTTTTCATTAGAAACTAGTGATTTCCTCGATATCATTATTTAATCTCTCCTAATGCATCTTTTATATGTCTGAAAGGCATACATAATATACCTTTGGTCTTCATGGTCGCTCTTACTTCAATTCGAGAAAACTTTAATGGATTTTCCTTCAATCCAGGTTTGACAATTTTCTGAAATATTGAAGAGATTGAAAATTTTACAGTTTTAGCTCAATTGAATAATTTTTCACTTTCCTAAATAATAACTCATCATGACGTACTCATTTTTCAATAATAAATTTGACATCGATATACGTATAGTCAGGCGAAAAATTTCAGTATCCATACTATATATATGATTAATTCACAAGCTTTTATGGCCTGCTACGCCGTGCTACGTCGAAATATTCAATTTCGATGGAATTATTAGTTCTAAATTGCTTCTTTAAATATATGCAGTATTTTAATCCAAGAGTTTAAATCCATATTATTCACCTGTATGTTTTGTTAAAAGTTCATGCCGAAAATAGAAAATCTCCAAAAACTATTCGCTTTAATACAATTATTTTATGAGAATATTCTCAAGTGTTCAGTCAATGGAAAATGTATAGCGTAATTTAGTACTCAATACACATATTTTTATCCCGATACTCAGCTATGTATCAGATTTACTATTAATTCACGATAGTTATGATGGAAAATATAGTTCAACCTTTTGCGAAACTTTAAAAATAACTATTACCAATTGACAATTAAAAAGATGGGGAAATTTCCATAGAAATGTCTTCATCTTTTTCCAACCCAATCTCTCCAATATTTCTATTTCTTCAATTGAACGTCATCGGAGTAAACAATTTTGAAATATGATTTTTATCGAACATTTGCTGAATTGCCGAATAACTTCTTGCCGGGAAGATAAAAATGTTGCGTAAATGTACGTGAAAATTGGTTTCTTCTTTCTCCTAATATATGCCATTACCATCCTACTATTACTGCAATTGAAAAGCAAATTGTGCGCAACTCCAATTACCTTGAGAACTCATGATAATGATCTCCCTCAGATATATCTCCTCTGCGTCACAGTGAGCAGTGTCCTCAGTGATTTACCACCGGGCACTCGACGCAACACTTATTTACCACCCGATCCAACGAAGGGTTACGACTACAACACCCCATCAGTACCATTTCCACCGCGACCGACACCATCATTCCCTCCAACAAGAGGTACATTTCCCACTGGTCCATCACGACCACCGCCAACCTTCCCAACGGGTCCAGCCCGGCCAACACCGCCAACTGGTAGACCAGGCTATCCAAGTCCCGGTACACGTCCGACACCAGTTTTTCCAACGCCATCACAACGACCCACGGGATATCCGGGCCCCGGCATTCGACCAACACCAGGTTTTCCGGATTATACGGGTCAGCCATCCAATCCTGGAAACAATGTGTCACCTGGAGTAAGTAAATGTCCAACATAAATGATCTTTACACAATGCTCAAATGTGATGTCCTACCATCCTTGTTAAACTGTTGTTTGAGATGATCAATAATCCGCAGTAATATCCCGAGACTTTCAAAACGATTGGTCTTCTGTCCGAAGTTTGCCTGCGAGTACATGAAAGTGACTCGATTTATAGATAAATAATTTGATACCTTCATGCTTTATAGGAAAGCTTTAGAGAGACACCAGATTATTTCAAGGAATCTTGGATGAAGTAGACATATATCGAGAAAAGAATTTACTACTTATTTCCGGAATTTTGATCCAGTATGTTCTTAGTTAACCCAATATTCTTAGTTTTTAAAATCGAAGAATGTGTGCCTTAGACAAATTCCTTCCAGGTACTGTCTGAATAACGATGTATCTTATTCTATTCTGTGTTTTTTTTTAACCATCAAACTTTGAGGTTTTACAGGCCGGAATGACAGTTTAAATGTGTTGGGATAAATAGCACTTTCCTAAGGAATTGATCCATATTTATATTTACACAAAAGCGATCGTGAAATGTTTTACCTATATTGAAAATCCGGAAACCTTCATTATGACAAATAGAAAACAAGTAAAGTTCAGAGTGCAGAGTGGATTACGACTGATTGCATTTTTACGGATTGCAGCTATACAAGGAGAGAAATATTCAATAAAAAATTCTGAGACAAAAGACCGAAAAATGATGTTTCGAAACGTAATCTGGGAGCAAAATGAAATTCAATAAAGTGTCAATCATCACATAAATTCGGTTATCAGTTCTGTAAAAATTATTTAGCCATCTGATACCTCACAGCTGGCCGTGATACGCCGTGATGGAGAGATTTCAACCACACAATCCGCACATTTTCTGGAACGTTACGTACGAAATTTTTCATCAAAGATAAATAATGATATTTTTTCTTGCCACATTGTGATGAAAAATTTGATTCGTAACAAACGTTCGCCAAAACTCGTCTTCGGCTCGTGATATAAACCTCCCACTCGCCAAAAACCTCTTTTTTCACTCGTTACGAAATATACTATTAAATCATCCACGATTTTTTATGTTCTAAGGCATGATGAGTCTTATAATTTCCGTTAGATTTTACAACTCCTAGACAAATTACATAACTTGCTAATGTTTTTTCGGTCCCAGAACTGAAAATTTACAAAACGTTACAGATATATTGTTCTTAATTCTTGTAAAAATTGATTGAAAACAATTCGCACCAGGAGATCTCGTGAGTTATTCCCCAATTTTGATTGAATATTTCTTCCCGCTCATTCCTTCATTGTTTACCGATTACGCTTAATGATGTTTCCCATTATGTTTTCACCTGAATTTTCAATTAATTTACATTAACAGTACGGTTCCTCCAGTTCCCATGTTTAATCTGCTGTAGGAAACTTGCTTAGATATGAAAATGTCTTCTTCTGAATTGATATTCTCAATTTTCTTCTAAACTCTCTTATTATAGAGAAAATTATACGCTCACCATTTGCACGAATGCAGCATTACTTGTAATCATTTAATTACTACGAAAAATACGATTTGAATCGAGTATTCTCACTCAGTGGTTAGTGGATTTCCACCCGAATTATATCTTTAGCAAATTGCATTAGAATTAAAGCCTCTTAGATCGAGAGTCTGATATCCCTTTTAGATTATTTTCCGGAGCAAGATCAAATTTTATAGCCCAAGTGGATTTTTCAGTTCATGTGATGAGCCGAAATAGTATATTTCGTAACAAGTGAAAAAAAAGTTTTTTGGCGAGTAGGAGGCTTATATCACGAGCCGAAGGCGAGTGATATAATCCCACGAGTCAAAAATCACTTTTTTCACGTGTTACGAACAATATTTTTCATCTCAATGAAAACTCACACAAAAACACTCGTCTTCGACAAGTGCAGCCCACTTTTTCATACGTAAAAAAATATTTTTCCGTACCGCCCCCCAGTTTTCCTCCCCGGGGGATTGGTAGAAGCTCTCGCCCGATCTCGGAAAAATCAAAATCACTGCGGAAACATATCGCTCCTGGGCTGTCAGTATGGGGTTTTTTGACTCCCGAAGTTAGTCGCCTCGTCTACAGCTCGGCTCATAAAACTCCACGCGAGTAAAAAACTCCATAACGACAGGCCGAAAATATACTATTTTTTATTTCAATGCAGGCCAACCGTCCAATATCGGACACCCTATGTCACCCTATGTCATGTAATAAGTAAATTTCCTGCGTAAGTCATCTTTACATACCACTCAAATGTGGTGCTGCTGCCCTTGTTTCCATACTGAAATAAATTTAGTATACTTTGAGGCCAGACAGGGAGTACATGCATATATATATATATATATATATATATATATATATATATATATGTACGTAGCAGTGTGTATGTAACTTCTGTGCAACTAAACACGGAGGTAACTTTACTCGCTGTCTTCATGGGAAATAGAAAATCCCGGGGTTATGTGCCTACAGTCGTGTGATGGTATTACTATGGCCAAGGTGGGAGTTAATTTCATTTGACAATCTCGAGTGGCAGACTGCGCCAGTCGTTTTGCGCTTTAATACCATGATACCAAGATAATACTTGCTCTCACCGTTGGAGCCCAACGCCATTGCTACATTGTACATGAGTGCTTCTCGTGTGCGTACAATAACAGCTACTCGGTGCGAGGCGACATCCAGAGTTGAGTTCCGGTGTACTGAAGTAATGAGGGGAAAATTTTTATTCCATTTTTCATTTTTTTTTTCATATCCCGCATGACGTAAAAATGCGAATGAAACTATGCCGACTGGGAGAGGAGGAGAGAAAAGAGAATATACAATAGCCATTTCCCAGGAGATGAATTGTTAGCAGCCCACACGACGATTGTTTTTTACAGTCACACGGGCGTCAGAAATGTTTTTTATATAAATATATTTTCTTCTTTTCATTCATTTGGTTATTGCATATAATTACATCCATAATTATGGGAATATTACTGTGATGTTATGGCTGGTACAAGGTAAACTGTCATTAGCATAAAAATATTTATTAAAAATTGTCATATTTTTTTATTGTCGATAGCACGATCATCATCATCATGAGCCTGGCATGCCATTTGATTTCAATTACGCTGTGAAAGAGGATGCCTTTGGTAACGACTATTCGCATAATGCGATTAGCGATGGGGATGTGACGAGAGGAGAATACCGGGTTCAACTTCCGGACGGACGCACGCAAATTGTTCGTTATACGGCAGATTGGAAGCATGGATTTAGCGCCCAGGTTACTTACGAGGGTACCCCACGTCTGGATCTTCAACGACCATCAGGCAACTTCAATAGGGGCTATTAAACTCTATCGTACCAATTCAATTGTTCCCGTCCCAATCCTTTTCCCCCTGTTTTAAGGCGGTATGAATTTTTTCTTTCTCTTGTTTTCAATAATTTTTCGTTTTACTCGCGTATAATAATGCGACCAATCAATTTTCGTGAAAGCACTCGGGTATATTTCCAAGATTGAACTGGTGAAAAGAAATGTCACCGGTAGCCGAACCATCGTAGAATAGAAAAATTTATTGAGCCAACTCCATGAACCCCTGGAAATCGGGCTCATTACTAATTCATGGAGGACTTACACAGCGAAACGAGCGAATAAGTGTGGATAAAATTGGGGTTAGCATCGTGGGCGATTTATGAAATGCCGAGGATTTCGTGTCAACTCATCCGAACAATATATATTCAAAATGCTTTAAATGCCAATTGTAATCGGTAATTACTCGCGACAACGTGACGTGAATTTAATGAAATAGTAGCTGTAACAGGATGATTTCAAACTTCAATTTGTAAGTGTGTGAAGGAGAAAAAAACTGAAGAAAAAAAAATACTATAAATTGTGTCGCTGAAACAAATTTGTTGTGATTAATCCGAGTCACGATCCTCATATTTGTCTTATTCTTCATCGACTTTTTTTCTATTTCACTCTGCGATAGGTTAAAATTATGAGATCATGATTACACGCTGTACGATTTTATGAGAAATATTGTGGGAACGATTTATATCGCCCTTTTTCACTCTTCGAAATAAATTGACGTCGATATTACGAGGACCTTTAAAATCACGTCTAAAACACATACTTCAATTTGTTAACGTCCTGGGAATCATATCTTCAACACATTTTAATAGTAATGAACATTTTTTCTTTCCCTTTTGCCGCCCATCAGCTGCACACTCCTGACAGAGTTGGCCAACCTCAAGATCGACCTTTGGGTGAATAACAAAACAACAAGTAGGCAACAGTTATCGCATTCTGTGCCTGCAAAACCATTCAATCCCTCCCTTCGTCGGAAACAATGAGCTACCTTGAACAGTATTGGCCGCGTGTTGTCGCAACTGTGGCGAGGGCGCGCGCGGTAAGGATGTTAACTCAAGAATAAAAGACAAAAACCTCAAAGTGATGGGGAATCATTCTGAATAAAGGAGACGATAAAGTGAATAGAGACAGAACCATAGGCCAAAGTGTTTGGCCGACACGTGAACTAATCTACCTAGAGTACTTCACTTTCACTGCTCCGTGGGAAGATCGAATCCTCGTTCATTACAGAGGTTTTCATTCCGCCATTCCGTTCTCATCAATCTTACGATACATATGTGCGTTTTGAATTTATGCACCACACCCCATCCTCATCCCTCTCCTCTCTTCCTTAGTCCCCATATACCATTCAACAAAAGAGACATCAAAAGAGACTATACAAATGTACACGTGAATCTTTATTATTCGGTCATTTAATTGTTTTTACTTGCGCATGCCTAAATGGAATTTAATGGACAATAAAACACTATTTTATAGCAATTTTATTTAAATTAAAAATATGATATGGAATGAAATTTATGTGGAGTTATTTACACATCAATGTATCATGTGAATGAGCCTAATGAATCGAGGATGTTGCAATGTTTGATTACTTTCAGCTTGGGAATTGCGATATATCAGGTATTCAATTACCAAAACCTTCGTATCTCTGCCCTGTATTTCTTTGACATTTGATACTAATAGATACAGGTAGCCGTAGAGAAACCCAAATTTTTGGTACTCAATGAAATTAGGTCGTTTCAAATTTCAATTACAGCCAGAGATTTGTCTGTTCCCATCAAATTGCAATTATTTGGATTTAACCACTCAGTACAAGATGATTGTTGGAAATTAATAAATGTTAGCTTTTTTTTTCAAAATAACCACTTTGTGGGTATTATCAAATCCCGTTCCGAGTCCACAATTTTCTATTACTGTCTACCTTTATAAAATAAGGCACTATCTCACCCGAAGAATGGCTTACTAAGAGGAAAAAGAATAAGTTTTCCAACAAGCCTTCTTAGTGCCAACAACATTGTCAATTCAAAATTACCAAGAAAGTAATTGTTTTGTTCGCAATTTGCATTTTTCAGCATAAATAATTATTCTGCATTCAATAACAATTGAATATTTGTCTGAAGATGCGGACAATTTACACAAGACATTTCCTTCTCCAAATCTGCAAATCCTCTTATCGAGGGAAATTCATAAAAAAAGATGCTATCTTTAAGTTACAAGATTACGATTTTGATATTATTATTTTATGTGAAAATCAATTACTTATTTGTGATTACTCAACAGTAACAACAAAAAAAATGCTTTCTGGTTTAGCGTGAAACAGTACTATTGGGAATGAAAAATACAGATGGGAACATTCTTTAACAGCAATTATTCTAAAAATTGAATTTATTACTTGCACTGAAGAGCCAATTTTTATTTAGTCACAACATCTATTCTTCAGACTAAAAATTACAATCTCAATGAGAGTCTCAAATGTTCGCCACAAGAAAACCGCATTGACTATAGTTAACGAACACTTTGGACACAAGTAAGAGTGGTTTCGTCAACTTTGTTCATTTTCTCTCAGTACAGTTTCCATATGAGACTAAGCTGAACTGCAATTTAATAAAGAATAAAATATGGTTTTATAGATATTCAATTTACATTACAAATATTATATTAAATGGGAAAAACAATTTGATGTGCGATTAAATTCAGTCATGCTCATTGATATTATCTACTAAAAAATCATTCCACTCCCAACGGGCCATTTTCCGATATTTCTTCCTTTGGCATTCAATACCGCTAGCGCCAGGTGGGAGGATAGAAGGTAAAATTTCCGTTACACTGGTAAGTCGATGAAACGATAGAGGAGTATTCATGTTCACCCGACAGCGCACGTTTGATAGCAGCGAAAAGAACAAGCTAACCCAACTCTTTTATACATTCTCCTTTCTTCATTGGACCCCCTCCCCTCCCACCTCGCCGTTGCTGTTATCCTCTCTCTTCTCTTCTATTTTCCCTCCATTCCCTTCATCGCCCACCCACCACGAACAATTCGCAACCTCGGCATTCTCTCTATTGCTACCACCAATTTGTAATCTGAAAGAACGATTGAATTGAATCGCTTTTCGCGTTGAGAATAGACGGAAGCGACAATTGTATCAGTACGAAGCGACCGAACACTTCGGCGGGGATATAATCCAGAAGTAGGAAAAAACTAGGGTAAAAACTCACTCGCCTATACCTCGAAACTAAAAACTATCGGTAAACAATGAAAATCAATTTTTACTTCGCACAGAGACAGTGCGAAACTCGAACCTTTCTGCTTTCCATTATTCCCAAATAGCAATGGGGAAAAAATGCGTCGAAGAAAACTGAAGAGGCTGCAGTGCCGCAGTGGATAGGATAAAACATCTCCACCTGCACTAAACACAAAACTTGCTTGTCTCTTTGTCATCCTTCACCCATCACTACTCTCATCCTCTCAAGTTTCTGTTCTTGTCGCTTTGTGTTTCTCAGAGTATCGTATTTCCTGCTCAGTTTTACGCCCAACCATTTTCAACTCCTGAATGTTTTTCCTCGTCGTTCACTTTCAAAGCAAAAAAAAAAGTGGAAAAAAAATGATAAAAACAGTGAAAAACTTAAATAAAATGTCGCGTAGGCGAACCACGAGTTAGCAATAATTTACGTTCAATTCTAGCCCCTGCAACAATTTGTCAATTAGGTATTGGGTTGGACCTTCAATATATGGGGGAGGAAATTGGAAATGGAGGGCTTGCCTATGGTAATTCAATTGCCCAATGGAGACCGTCAACATTTTTATTTCATTTCCGAGGATACTTAATCAAAAAACAGCACAACATTTCTCGGTTGTAATTCATTTACATATGCGTAACGGTTTTGCTCGAAAAGTGTCGAGGTTGTTTTTCCGCTTAAGTTGACCTTTTTTGATGGGAGGGAAGAAATTCAAAAGCTTTCGTGTTTAGAGCATAGACTTACCATCTATCTAAATGCACCGCGTCACGACAAATCGGAAAATTAACTGGGGGGGAGTAAATGAGTTACATCAATCGTATGAAAATCCATCTTGGGATTTTTTTAGTCATCATCTCAACCACAGTTTCAGCGGCAATTACTAGAACGTGTACGATTTCTCAACATTATCAGAGTAATTTTATAACAGTCACAGTAAACACCACACAAATCTTACAATTCTTCTGATCCAACGGTAAAATCAATTCCGGTTGCTTTTTGCCAGGTTTGGAATTTTTGCGTTTGGATCTAACTTTAATTTCTAAGCAATCACTAATGGACATGCTATTACTGTTGTGAAGTGGTAAAACGAGACAAGTTTATTTTTCCTATCTTTATAAAACACCGATCTCAGTGGAGTAGTTTTAGGCGATAATGTCACAAAATAATTCTTGTTGTCAATCAATTTTGCAACAAAAAAATTAATTTTATAATTTTTCCTAACATTATTCTTTACTGGGTTAACACGAGTTTTGCAAAAATAGGTACAGTCGTCCTATTTCATTTTACCACTTCATAACAGATTTCGTATATCGTTTGCTATCAATGTTTGCATACGCTCGCCTGTTGTGAGACCGAGAAATACTGCTAATTTTATTGATAATTATTCTAAAGAGATTTTGTCTCTAGGTACGCAACCAGTAACGAAATATCGAACCAGCTTTGACTTCCAAGTACACACGTATCTCGGTAGTGAGGTTTGCATATTCGGAGCGCCGTTACAGAAGCTCTTGATCAGAGGATGTTGTCCTAATTCTGGGCTTAAGAAGAATAACATGGCTGATCTATAACTATTAATGGAGCCATCAGAAGCTTTTTCTCCAAATTGGTTTGATAATAGAGTGTCAAGTTGAATTGTCGGTGAAAAGAATGAAGAGTTTCAAAGAAAGACCACCTCTGACGATAAGATGATTCATATTACTTGTGAGACCTCCCGTTTATTGAAGCCATCATTATTTCAATTACCTTCTCACACATGCTCTGGAGTTTGAATGCTTGGGTGATGACATGTCTGCCACCAGAAGAAGAGGATGTCACAATAGATGCGATTGCCTGTTAGGAGAAAGTAATAAATTAACATTTGGTGTGAAGTAAATTGACACACATTTAAAAATTTCCGTACACCTCGCATACGATAGTTGGGCTGGTGAATCTGAAATGCCTAGACTGCCCTTAGCCCTTTCACCATCCATTTTTCTCAGTTGCTTTGAATATTAATGAGAAAGGATGAAAAGCATAAAACAATTATTCTAACCAATCAATCGTGAATGCATTTACAGCAATTGAGTCTGGAGTATTTCGCCGGAGACGTATCTCCCGCATTTATCATTTAGTCTACTCGCGCACAGATCTATTTGAGGATATCCAAACTTTTAGCACAATTCTCTGAAAACCTCTTTAGAGAATTCCAATTCTAGGTTTTTTTTTAACCTGTCTTAACTCCTACTTGCAACCGACTTGTCAGACAAGTAACCAGAAATTACGGTCTTCACATCATAACCAGATTTCTTTTGCTAAGCTATGATTTTTAAATCTAATACCACGCATTCCGTTGATGTAGGCAATGGCTGTTGTATTGTCAACTCTCAGCAAAATACTACAATTAAGTGAGTCGTGAGCATAACACTTTATACACTGCCAGAAATGAACAACACTGCAAGTAACTCGAGATAATTGATATAATGCTTTGTTTCTTCTTCATGATAATCTCATGCTAGCACACAACCACTTCATTATCAATGTCTTCCTCTATTGCATTATCAAGTTCAAGACAGTTTTCTAGGGCTTCCAAGATGGGATTGTCTTCCTTCGTCTCGATAGGAGTCTCATCCTGTTAATTTTTATCCACTGCATGTTTATTTCGTTATTTTCTCAGCATTTCATGTACCTGAATTTATTGGAAGGTCTTTCGATTACGAAATAGAAGTTGGAAGCTGTACTGATGAGCTTACTGTGAGTGGAACAGTTTTACTCATTACCAACTGGTCTTATTGGAAAATTTAATAATCCAGATTTCTTTCTGGGTAATTGCCATCCACAGAATCTATTGAATTACCAATATTTCGGTGGTTCTCCATATCCGGTGGGAGGGGGGGGGGGAGGAGGGGGGAAATAACTCAGCCGAATGCCCTTCGTGCTCCACAATTGTCAAGAATTTTAGAGCTCTCGGGGCATTACGACTAATTAATTTTTCCATGCAAATGTTAGCCATTAAAATAGAACCATTCAATTGTGTTTATATCGACAACACGAAATTCAGCTGATTATTTCTGGCAATCAGATTTGGCCTCCCTCATCAGAGCTCCATATTCAATAACGTGAAGTACCTCAACAATAAAATATCAGGCTTTATTTACCTCTACCTCTCCCTGAAGCTTTTCATGATGTACCCCTAGATCTTCCTTTGTTTCTTTAACCCAGGGCAAGCCACATCCGATTACCACAAATAATCCATCAAATACCAGTCGGCCTCCAGAATTAATTATTTAATTATTAGATATTGTTCGATTATTTCGTTTCGTAGCGACGAGAGGGGGGAGCTTTGCAGATTAAAAGCCCGAACACGCAGAGCGAGGAATCTCTGTGCAAAACTTCTTCTGTGATCTTGTGGCATTACCACTGATAATTTTTTTAGAATTTCACTGGTAATTTTTAATGTTGATATATTCAAAAAACAAGCGATTGGCCTGCCCACGAAAATCCTAATTTTTTCATTTGAAATTGTAAGTTTTGAATTTTAATTCCATCTCCTCGTGGTATTCTATTGGCCGACATTTAGATGAAAAAATAATTCCCCGAATGCCACTTATGCTTGAAAATCACCGAATATTCCACTCAAGGTCCCCTGCAAACGAACCGAGTTTTTCAGCAAAACTTACCTACATTTATTAGCAAGGAACTTTCCGGAAAATACCTAATCATTTTGCGATAATATCGACAAATCGTAATTGTCCGCAACTAGCCATTGATTGACTTCTCATAAATTGTATAGTACTTGATATTCTCAGATTCCAGATTGAAATGGCAATTAAGTGAAATGTTCAGTGATTTTCTGGAATGTGAAGGTTCAATACAGCATTGCATGAACGATATATTGCGAAATTTAACGATCATTTCATAGCGTAATAATAATAATTGTAACTCTGAATTAAAATTCACGAAAATTGATAGAAATTCTGAAAATGGAGGTCAATCACTTATTGAATGTTTAATTCATCAACAGTACAGAAAACCATAGAAATTTGCAATTTTATGAATTTTTTTCTTTACTCAATTTGCCTACCGCTTTCCCGTAATTGGCTTTCCCGAAAATTTTTATAAAGTTTCAACATTCTTCGAAACCAATACATTTATTTATATGTTTCTTTCATGTATATGTCTGACTAATACCAAATAAGAAATTCATTAATTTCCAGTGAAACATTATTTCATACCAATTAATTTCTTATTGTGTCCGTTTGAATAACGATTCAATTTCTAACTAATGAAACCACTCGAAGAAAGGTATTTTTTTCATAAAAACCAACGCTATCAAATGCAAATACGTAATTCTCATGCGTCTCCATTAATTAATTAGTTCACCGTTCCCATTGCCAGCTATTCACAATTCTTGGCATTATTGACACTTGACTGTAACATCTTGAAGGACGTTGAAATGGAGAGAAAACGATCTCAATAATGACCCAAAAACTTTGCGAGTCTCTTCCTTTAATATTAACGGCACCGAAACCCAGCAATTACCACTAAAACTCCGGAATGCTGGCTCTCGAAATTAGAGTGATTGCCGCAAAAAGCCAAGTTGCCCTCATAAAATCTGAGGGAAATAAAAGTAATTAGAAAAAAAAACAGAAATTGAAAAAAAGTGTGCATTGTACAGATGTAATTGAGAGTCACTGTTAAAGCGCAGGTAACATTGTATAACGAGCTTTATGCAAGTTACGTGGTATATAACGAGGTGAAGTAGCGTGAATCTACCCCAGAAAACTCGTGCTGTATTTTCGGCCGAGCGGCAATTTCTATTTGCGTTTTCTCTTTATATACGTACGTACCATAAAAATATCGTATTTGGGATATTTTCTCGATACAAGTTTCCCAGACTCACCGAGAATGCGTCGGGGTTTTTACGGGTGGGTCCAACGAATGTGGTTTGGGCACCAAAACTACCTCCAATATACGACAAGACTTCAACTCTGTCCTGACTCGTCTTTTTCATTCACGGTGATGTTGAAGCAAGCGGTAAGTTTAGTGAGAAAACTTTGAGTCTGAGACTTGTGTTGGAACCGTCCACATTGAAATTACTACTTTGCCTCTTCCTTTGTTCCCCCGTTGGGTTCAGAATGCAGAGCGCTTGAATAATTTCACTTTGGAGGGAAAACGATGAATTCCCCCGAAAAGCCCCGACAGACAATCTCCTTTCATTTTTTTTTATGCAGTTCTTTGTTTCTCCACACTTACTAGTTCTTTCACTAACACTGATGATTCTTCAAAGATTGAATAAATTTTCCAAACTCCACTTTGTCTCGTGAAGTCAAAAGCGTGTATAATCACGTAGAAATTTTCACCAGCTGAGAGAGTTGATTGTCATGATGAATTAAAATCTCTGGAGAACCATCTGAGCTCAATGGTGAACTACTATTGCACGAAGAAAAAGGGCAGAGGGTCGAGAATATCATACAGAAACTATGGAACCGTTACTTCGTCCGCTTTTAGTCCCGATTTTTCTATTTCTAACAGCAGGAAAAGAGCGCTTTATCTCCGCGTGAAGTATCAGGACATCAGCCTAAGTGACGAGGTTAATTTCAGCGTTATGACAGTGACGACTGAAATCGAATCTCGTTGAAGTAATTTAAGCACACTTGAACGGAAAAATCACTCCTATGGATTTCAGTGCTGGTTTCCTACTCCCTCATGTGGATATAAGTGATTGCTTTCTACTCGAACCAGTCGACGATAAAACAAATTTTTCACATCGCTCAATAAGCTGGAATTTCATTCGGAAAGCCGGAAATATCGCCTTAGTCTCTGCTGAGTGCGACTTAGGTCGATTAAAGCTCAACGGGAAGGCATTGGTAGAGACCAATGCCTCGTGTTGTCTGAAATTCTAATTTTTTTATAGATTCTGTAGAATTTCATGGACAATTGTTAATCTACAACTCATATCAGGTGATTATAAAGATTCTGCATTGCGAAAAGAATATAATTTTGTCAATTAAATATTTTTCAGCCACGCCAATGACAGAAATTTAAATACGAAATTTTGCTGTACATTTTTGTCTGAAGAATATTTGACACATAATTTTTTTCTTCTCTTGTTACGAAATATACTAAAAACGGCCCTAAAAGTCGCTAAAGGGCTTGCAACATCTTGGAAGTGATGCCAGAAGGGCTCCAAAACGAAAGTAGAAACCCCTAGAACCCCCTCAGCCTTGAAAAAAGCTGAAAAGCGACGATAACGTGCCAGAAAATCGAAAAACACAAAAAAAACAAAATGGGCTACCCAGGGCTCGTCTTCGTTAAAAAAAAAACCAGATTTTTGGATATCTCAAAAACTATTGATCCTGTCGCCTCAGGGTTTGTTTCAGTCGAAAGTTTAGCTCATTTCTCATCGATATAGGATATTGGCAAGTTTCTAAAACGATTTTTCGAACCGTTTTTACAGTTTTTAAAAAATTCATACAATTACCAAAAAAAAGGGTAGAAAAATAATTTTTGAAACTTACCAGTACCCTATATTGATGGGAAATGATCTTAGCTTTCAAATGGTACAAACCCCGGGGCGGTAGGATCAATCGTTTTTGACATATCGCTGAAAATGTGTTCAGGCAGCCGAAAATCGCGCAAATCGGAGGGCCGCATGTGTAAAAAAATCGCAAGTCCAAAAAATCAGTAAAAATGAAATCTGATAGGCGATATCGCTTGGAAATTCCCTCATCTTTTCAAATCCGTTCGAATTTTGGAACTGCGCCTCATGGGTTTCAAGATATCTGCAGTTTTGTGCCAGAAAACTCCAAAAATGGCCCTAAAAGTCACTAAACCACTAAGACAGCAACAATACAGTATAGATGTATAGTAGAATAAGAATAGTTCAGTGACAAAAAAACGTTAGTCTTTTTTTTTAATGAAGGGATTACTTATTTTGTTTGTTTTTTCCGTTGGGAGGATAGGAGGTAATTCGAATTGTCCGAGCCAATAATTTCGGGATACCAGTGAAGACGTACTTTTTAAAAAACTTTTCTCTCAATATACGTATACATTTCCGAATACAAATTCCCAGTGTAGACACAGTACTCACTCATGCTTCATTAAATCAAGATTGATGATATCATAAATTTGTTTCGCACAATGGATATCCACGGGTGATAAAAAACGGACGATACAAAAACGCAGATTGTTAACAACGATCGATCAGTTATGAATTGTCAACAGTAACTAATCAAATCGTGATAAATTGATAGTGATTTATCAGTTTGAAAATCCATTCAACTGATGATAACGACAATATATGACACCCATAAACTTCATCACATTGACAATTTCTTTTGTTATTTATCCCAATGGCATATTTTACAACAGTAAAGACGTCGGCAAGACAATTCATACATCATACTCCGCTTTCTTTTACAGTTATACCACCCGCCGGAAAGAAATTGTCTTCCACGAGAGGAGACGAAAGAAAATGGAGAATAAAAAATTGTCATAGAAAATTCGAATTACCTCCTATCCTCCCAACGGAAAAAACAAAGAAAAAAAAATGGAAGTAAAAGAGAACAAAAAATCCACCCCCCCCCCCCCCCCGCCACCCCTCCCCCTTGGTGTGTCTAAAAGCTCGGGGGTGGAAAAACATATATAGGAACTCGGGGGTCATAAATCACCAATGACCGAGGTGTATGACTCGGGTAGCACTTTCGGGAGCTTCTTTCACTTCCGCTCGGATAGACCGCGTGGTTATATCATGTGCAGATGTGTGTTTCCAACCAAATGAAAGTGGTTTTACAGCTGCAAATAGGATTGGCTTCTCCGGGATTAGACACATCTGAAGTAACTATGTGCGATATATTTTTAATTCGACAATTTCCCCAACAATGAGTCTGAAATGAAGCTACTGGGTATTTTCAGCGTAAAAGCGTCTCCCGTAGGCCACTGACAGACTTTAACACAGATAGTAGAGAGTAGGACAGGTATACCCAATAGGGAGAATTGCCCCTTTTAAAGCTCCATCACTTCGAAAATCCCACCGACGACATTTCCTGAGGCCACCCGGGAGAATATTGAAATTGCGGGAAACTTCAACTTCTGACGCGTATGTGCAACTTTGCGATATGCACAACGTTCGATATGAATCAGAAGTAAAGTTACCTCCATATAACAGTTTTCCTCCCGGTGTTCTCTTCCGCCTGCTATCCACACACATGCAAACGTTGTTCTCCAGCATCCACACTAGCTTCCTGCCAATATATCTTGAATTTGTCGATAAAGTCAACTAGCTCTCTTCGTTAAAGAATACACAGCGGAGATTTATTGGCGAATTACCAATGACGAATGAGAAAAAAAACACATATGAGGCGTATATATAGCTACATGGTTGCAATTGGACGTATTGGAATTCAACACATGGAGTTTGAAGTCCAACCTTCCGAAATATCTGTTTCGATGGCAATATCCCGGAGCGAAGTATGTGTATGGTGCAGAGGGTCCATCAAAGGGAAAACGTGGTCGGCAAGGAAGAATGAACTATTGGAGGAAGCGGTTTAGCTTGGAGAGTTTGCCTTGGTTGTATCCAAACAGGGAGATACTCCACTGGCAATCCATCTGGTAGGAAGCGACGAGGCAATAAAGAAACCAACGTGAAAAGCTTCGAGCTATGCAGCACACCCATCCTTTTAAAGCTCTACATACTACTCCACCTCTGGCTTCTGATACCAAGCTACTCCCACATAAGCTGACCACAGCATAAGGCACATTCGTATAAGTGATGCCCACACTTTGCTCATTTCAAAGTTTCAGTCAAGCAAAAAGCCTTTTTTCAAGCCCAGCCAACTCTCAACAGTTTTACCCCCCTCCCACTTTTCATTCCTCTGTTACACTGTCTTTATCTGCTTCTGCCTTTTTTTCTCAGTTTGAAAAATATTTTTCCACCAACCTCTGCCAAACGGTACTACAACTCTTTGATGTTGGAGAGAACCAGTTTTATTCGAGGCCAAAACTTTTAACGGATATGATCTTCATCGTACAACGTACCCAAGTGGCTCAACTCCATCGAGACAACAAAGTATTTATATAGTCATGAACCGATGGGAGAATCGAGTTGAAGGAGAAAAAAACATCAACTTTCGTAAGATTTGGAGTACGACAAGCCATCGAGATCGATGCTGCCGCGGCTAAATTAGATCAGGTGGCATTGCGCAACACAAATACGATCCGCGAATAGAGGTGCATCTTGAAGACATCCCACCATTTCCCTTTTTCTAATGCACCAATGATGCGCATTTCACAGCTCGCATGACCAACTTTACCGATGTGAAATATCGAAATTCTTATATTGCAATGACTCCATATAGATGCAGGTCGCTACACTGTTTCATCGTGTGAAACAATATATACGTAGTCCGACACGTCATCGGGTCTCACAATTTCGAGGCATTACTCGTGACAATTATCACTTCTCTTGCTTCCTGATTGAATAAAGCCATTAATAATTTTCAAGTATTTTAATTAAACTCGTGGTGAAACGACGCGGGATAATTGAGTCAGCCATTCAATTGGACGATACACTCGGTGCGGAATAACGAATGCATCGGGACAAAAAGGGGGAAAACGCACCATAGCTAATCGATTTTTGTCGGCCTATTTGATTGAAACAGACAAATCGATTCTGAACGAATGCAACAATTTGTTGAGTCAATACTAGGGTTTGCTATTCCAAATGAAATCCTACCATTCAATACACTCTCGAGGGGGAGGGGGAAAAATATATTCTCATCTATTTGTGTTTCAGTTTTTATTTCAGGCAGCAATCTATAAACTCATCGCGCCCATCGAAATTCAATAATGACAAAAATATGGCGGATAGAATAAGTTATTGATTTGTTTTTATACTTTTTGTTTTGGGAGCGTTTTGTTGTGGAAAAGAATCCATATGTGACTTTTTTGTATTGGGCAAACCATTCAGAACGACTCTTTGTATTATTTGAAGAACAGTATTTGTGAAGTATATGTGAACATTGGGAAAATCGTGTTTGAGAGAAATTGAAAACACAACAAATTTGAGGGATTTTTTTGTCTTCGGTCTTCAGTCTCAAAAAGGTCGAGATTTCTGGTATTACCGTGATTTCAAGAGATATAATATCACAGGACCTCGTAATCGCTCTAAAATTAAAAAATGTAATTTACCAGAATTTCCCTAGAATGTGCAAAAATTAACTTTCAATGAATATCTCAGTAATTTTTATCGATCAATCCCCGATTTCTGGCAATTTATTTCCAACTGTTAAGAATTCACAAGAGTACAATTCATCTTATCCATTAAAATTGAATTCAGGAGAAAATACAATGTATTGATTAGTTTACTGGATTTTTCTTACATCGATTTATTATTTTAAAAAAATCATACGTGATTGGCACCCCCGGGTAAACAGAACTCTTTGATTTATTCGAATATAGCACCATTTGCGAAATGTATTTAACCAGACCTAAATTTTCATGACGAAAAAAACCGAAAGAATGAAATAATTCAGAGCATTTATATGTGTCGTATTGAAAGCGGAGTTTCAATAAACTCCGATGATGTAATAGCCCAAGTACACAACATCTCGTTTGAGCGTCCCACGTTTGACGCGCTACATCTGCACGAGTTAACGATTGCATAAAGGATCTTCTCAATACATTAAAAACGTTCACGTATGAAAACCCAACTAGTAATAGGCTTTTTTTTGCGGCTTTCTGCGGCAGAACGTGTGAGTGTTCTTGTCACTGAGGATGATGATTCTTCAGAGGATTCTCACAGCGGTATCGTTTCTCGATCGCGAAATCTTTTGAAGAGTGAAAAATTGTTCGCCAATAGTTGCGTACCACGGATGATCCTTTCATCCAACGAAAGGGGTACTCAGCGACGTTCTAATTTACATGTTAAAACGATGTGTATGCCCTATTCTAGAGTCCTCATCGAGTTTTGTGACGTGTATTAATGCGTAAAGCATTTATCGATCAACTGACTTGTCCCCCTTCAGCAAGATGAATAGCGAACTTGAGAAGAATTTCAGAATCCGTGACAAAAAAAATGCTGAAGAAATAATTCTCAATCAAGATAAAAACATCTGGTTCAATAAATTCAACGGTACGGATCTTATAAGGGTTTTGCAACGATTCCCATGTATTCGAGTGTGAAATGTATCCGGAGGTAAAATCGGAGCGGCAGACGTGGTGACTCGTTATCTTCGAGGATGCCACCAGGATTCGCTCTGCAATATGTTTCAGAAATAGCTAAATCCCCCCCTTCTCCATACCCCTCCTACACAATCTTATGCCAATGTCTGCTTGAAAGATCCGCTAGACCGTCACCCGATGGGATAACGCCAGTGGCATAAAGCGACCACGTCGATCTTACCACCGGTTAAATCTCACCCAGTTGCACTAAATCCATGATTTAGAATCTTGGATCGTCTTTGGGGATATATAAAGCGGATTAGAAGCAACGGGGTTTGTCATTCCCACGACACCGCTCACAGGTGGTGGGTGCATTTTATTCACTGTGTACGCGGTATAGTGCGCTGGAGCATTCAATTTGACACAGGAAGTTGACGAGATTTATATTAGTCCCCTTTACGGGGAGCCAACACCGGGCGGAGCTTTGTTATTGTTCTTCCTTTCTCATCGGATAATAGTGAAATTCACCATCAGCATGTTCAAGGTGGGTATTCATGCATCGTTTCGTAGCCGGTCGCGAACAAGCAATCCATAATTTTTGTCCTTCGTGCCTGGTAAGTGGCACTTAGCGGAACTGATTTTCGGGCGATAAATAACGGTCAGCATAGCAGGTCTGCTAAGGGAGTCCCAGGCCTGCTAAAGCAATAGGTGTTGGCCAGGCAAAGACGTGACTACAAAGGCGCGGCGAGTACTAATTTACCGTTGCCTGGTGCCGCCTGAATCTCTAACCTCTGTTCAATTTCGGTATCAATTCTTGGTCTAAACTGCATTTCAGGTCATTGGAAATATTCTAACCAAATATTTGCAACGTTTCACGCATTAAGAGATCGTTAATTTTTTGTTTCTTTAGTTTTTTTGATACTGCGATATCAGGCGCGTCGACAAACAGGAAGATGAATAAATCATTAACAATTAAAGCCGTTAATTGTTGTCAATTTCTTTCATAATCAGGAAATGTTTTATTGGCGAGATGTGCGTACATATAATTTTCGAATGAAACTTGTAAAATAAATTTGTAGTTTTTTTAATTTATTTTTCAAATGAATAGGAAAAGGTGCCAAAGAAAGGGAGAAAATTCTGTCTATTATTTTTATATATTTTTTCCATCTAACATCGTTCGGATAAATTGATTTGTTATTGTTTTAATTTTCTTTTTATTTATGAAACTTTCCGACAGTGGCAGCGATTACACCCTCCCTTTCACTCAATATTAATGTGTGTGATCCGGTCGGTTTGTCATTCATATGAATTAATGACCCCGAACCCGGGTTACCGCCCACTGTATGTTAAAGAAACCGTGCGCGTGCCGTAATAAGATTTTGAGCGCTTGCTGAAACTGAAGGCCATGATAATTATTAATGCAGTGTCCTTAGTCTCAGCCAATGAAGAATAGGTGCGACAAATTGCGATATTTCGATAGTTTGCGAGTTCGACCTCTGTCCTTTTTAGAATAGGATAATACCCATTGTAAATGTGTGCGTAGGGGACTCATCAAACACCTGGCTGTGAATGATATTTTATTTTTCAGTTAACAGTAGTAGCCACTATTCTAGCTGTCGCTCTGGCACGACCAGAGCCTCCTGTCAATTCCTATTTACCACCTGGTAATGGTGGAGGAGGTGGGGGTGGTGGTCCCTCCGGTCAATTTGGAGGACAAGGGCAGGGTTTTGGTCAGCAAGGAGGACAGGGCGGCAGGCCGTCCAGTAATTATGGTCCACCTGGTGCAGGTGGTGGTGGATTTGGTCCACAGGGCAATCAGGGAGGAGGATTTGGCCAGCAAGGGAGTCAAGGTGGGCAGAGAGGACGACCTGAATCTAGCTATGGAGCGCCTAATGCAGGAGAAAATGGATTCGGTCAACAGGGTGGTCAAGGAAGCCAACCATCTAGTAACTATGGTGCTCCTGGTGGTGGAGGTAATGGATTCGGTCAACAGGGAGGCCAGGGAGGCAGGCCTTCGAGTAGTTATGGTGCGCCTGGTGGTGGAGGCAACGGATTCGGTCAACAAGGTGGACAAGGAGGACAGGCAGGTAGACCTTCAAGCAGTTACGGTGCTCCTGGTGGCGGAGGTAACGGATTCGGCCAACAAGGTGGACAAGGAGGACAGGGAGGTAGGCCTTCTAACAGTTACGGTGCTCCTGGTGGCGGAGGTAACGGATTCGGCCAACAAGGTGGACAAGGAGGACAGGGAGGTAGGCCATCTAGTAGTTATGGGACGCCTGGGTCAGGTGGGAATGGATTTGGTCAGCAGGCCGGTCAGGGCAACCAGGGAGACAGACCGTCGAGCAGTTATGGAGCACCGGGATCAGGTGGAAGCGGATTCGGTCAGCAGGGTGGACAGGGAGGTTTCGGACAACAGAACACCTCACCGCAAAGACTTTCAGATAGCTATGGACCTCCGGGAGCAAATGGCGGTGGCTTTGGACAGCAGGGAGGGCAAGCAGGTAATTTTGGTCAACAGAATACCTCACCAGCGAAACCTTCAGATAGTTACGGACCTCCTGGTGCAGGTGGTGGTGGATTTGGACAGCAAGGAGGACAGAATGGATTTGGGCAAAATCGTGGCCGTGGTGGACAAGGAGAACGACCCTCGAGTAATTATGGTGCACCTAATACAGGCGGAAATGGATTCGGCCAGCAAGGCGGACAGGGTGGACAGGCAGGTTATCCAAGTGGCCCTGCTGGTCAGGGAGGCTTTGGAGGACAAGGAGGAGGAGGCGGCAGTGGACGGCCTTCGGATAGTTACGGAGCTCCTGGGGGTGGTGGCAATGGATTTGGAGGTAATTTCTAGTTTTCAAGTCATTACGTGTTAGGAATGGCTTCAAGACCAACCACCATTTTACATCTGGGCGATTACCTTGCTCTCGAAAATCATTAAAATGACAATTTTAGTAGATTTAGTAGAGCAATTTAACCTTTCTTTAGGTGGAAAGATTGAAAGTATTTCTATAACAGGGCTAGAGTATGGAAGTTGATTCCACACAGAAAAATATATATGTTTAATATTAAAGTAACTCATTATATACATATAATTTGTAAAAAAAAATATCGACCTATACAGATTTCATTTTTTTGGTATAAATTTCATATACATATGGAAATTATGTATATTTTTTATATATTATTCTATGTGGGATGATGTAACATCTACGTTGAGGTCCATGTTTGGGACAACCGTCGACTGAGCAGAAAGGGGAAAAGATAAATGAACCGAATGATTATTGAAATTAATTCTAGCTGGCAACAACGGGTTTGGAGGTTCTTCACGATCTGGAGCTTCAGGTGGTAGAACACCATCTGACAGCTACGCACCTCCCCCTGCTGGTGCTCCTGATGGTGGATATGCCTCAGGAGGTCCCGGTGATGGCTCAAATGGCTATGGCAGTGGCGGGCCTGGCGGCGAGGAGAGCAGCGTAAGAACTTACAAAAATATTCAATTATAATAGTATCCCGGGCACAGTGAGCAAATCATTGGAACTCTTCCCAATACCCTGAGTTAGCATTTGGTTCGAAAATAAAAATTTGTCCCAGGAACCGGCCAAGTACGAATTCACCTACGAAGTTAAGGATGCTCAATCAGGACTTGATTTCGGACAGACGGAGAACCGTGATGGCGATCGAGCCCAGGGGATGTTCAATGTTCTGCTGCCAGATGGAAGGAAGCAGATTGTTGAGTACGAAGCGGATCAAGACGGGTTCAAACCGCAGATAAGATATGAGGGGGAGGCGAATACCGGTGGCTATGACTCGGGGGGACCCGGAGGCGACTCGGGTTATCCATCCGGTGGACCTGGTAATTCCGGGGGACAAGGGGCAGGCAATTTCGGTGGTAGTGGAGGTGGTTATCCCTCGGGCGGCCCTGGAAATAATGGAGGGTTTGGCAGTAACAATGGTATATTTCACTCACATCTCCATCTCTCAATTCCGTAAATTTTCGAATAATAATTTTAAAATAACACATTTTGGTTACCCTTTCGATGAAAATGTAGTACTCATACCACAAATGAAATCCAATTATTTTTGCAGATATAATTGTTTAGTATTTCGCAGCAGACTCATTTGTTCATATATTTTATATGAGTAAATCTCAAATCATCATGGCGACCATTATCGTAGATTAATTGATTCTAAGCGATTGTTTTGGTGAAATTTCCAAGTCGCGGTCTGTTGAGATAAGATTGCTTACATTTTGAAAAATTATGAGTTATATATAAAAAGAAAGTTGATTAAATTTTCTATCCACAAATGATTTGTGAATTTACAACTACTTTTTCAGTGAATAACAGATTCCAAAAATAACAAAATTTTTTTCTCGAAATTTGCAGAGTGATTTACCGACAGTATACATAACATTTTAAATAATAGTTTTCAAGTCTAGTGGTAGCACAATTGGCGCGAAAAATGTCGAAACGTGGGCTTCCATATTACACTCAAATTCACAATGCAATATACATTTTTTTAGTCTCAGGCTTTAATAATAATTAATTAATCAAAAATGTTGTTTAGGTTATCCCTCTGGTCAGCCTGGTGCTGGTAGTGGTGGATTTGCTGGACAAAATGGCGGTGGAAATCAAGGATATCCCTCTAATCAATCGAACGGTGATTTCGGTGGTAATCAAGGTGGCTATCCATCGGGAAGTGGTGGCGATGCTGCTGCAAATGGTGGATATCAATACTAAACCTGTGGATGATTCAATGCTTATAATTTACATCATAATATATGAATGATAAACGATTCACGATAGATCCCAGCTCAATATTGGTCTACGACGCGAACAAATTGATTTATGCAAAACGATACAATGCAAGAATTGAATTTCGAGACTTTTCATTAGAGTGAAATCCTATAATGTCACAGAATGGTTTCTTCCGGAATTCGATTCATATTCATGCAATAGCGACCCGCAGACATCTACATATCCATAATATCCGTACCTTAGTTCATTGTTCAATCACGTACGTCATCCATTGTATGAACTCTATCGCTTAGTATTACAATTGAACGTTCTGCTCGATATTTCACATTTCATCCAACTGTAAAGTGTATTATTTAATTATCACCATGGGCATATTCGTGGCGCCCTGTATTGCAATGTAGAATAAAATCGCAAACTGATTTGAATAGAGTTTCGTTTTTTTTCCCTACCAATCACTGAACATTTTTCAATGCGAACTAATACAAAAGAATATCCCATAAATCGTTGAGTGTACCAATGAAAAATAGATTGAAAAAAAAAATTCTTGATTTTTTCAAATTTTTTTATCTGCATAAATAACCCTTAGATCAATGAACCAAAATCAATTTCAATTCCTAATTACCAGCTATCTGATTGCCTCTCAGCGGATTATTGAAGCACTCCAATAATGTAAAAATAATTATTGGGATGCAATAAATTAGGCAACAAAATTCCATGTATAATGCGATGGAAGGCTCTACTTATAAATACTGCCGCTAATTCAGCAGCGGGGCAAAAAACCGATTTAAATCGATTTTTTCCGAAATTAATTTTTTCATGAGAATAGACTCTTGAACACGTACCACATCTGTGGCAGAACAGATTTGAGTTTTGAAACAAGTTTAGTGGCTTCTTTTTAATTAATAAAAGGGGTTAATTCATTAATCAATCTTTTTAATCCTGCCACCGCCCACTAAACGTGGCCAAGTCAATACAGCACATTCGGTTCTCAGTAGTAGAAGTATTCGAATGGAGCAGAAATGATTGCTGAAGCCCGGTAAATTGAGCGACGAAATTTCATGTATAATAAAATGACAAACTCTGCTGGCAAATGCTGCGGTTTTGTTATTACCTTTTATTAATGGTTATACTTTTACATTATGTACACAGGCTAGACAGCAAATCACAGTATTTTAGTTTACATTGGATTGCACGAGCAATCCCGCCATCGGGTATAAAGTCTTGCGCCCGGCCATCCGTTTATCTTAGTTCTGTGAAGACCAGAAATACCGTACCAAGCCCCTCATGATTTCGAAGGTGAGTGCAAGTTTTTTTACTATCAGCAACAACTTTATAAAACTCGGTACTAATTTTTTTAAATCTCTGTTCTTCTGTCTGTCTGTCTGTCTCTCTCTCTCTCTCACACCCACACTCGCGCTCTTTCTCTATTTGTTTGGTTGGTTAGCTTTTCGATAGTAATAGTACGCCCAAGGGATTTCAACAGAGAGCTCACGTATAAATCTGCTTTCAGAGCTTTTCCGCTCATCAAATATTTACCAAAATCGCTGCAATTCCTGAGCTGATAAAATACACTAATGCCAATAATATTTTCCGTAATCTCCGAGTGATTTGTGCATTACCGCCAAGCATTTTCATGCTACATTTGTCGAATCAATTTATCCGATAAATTGCAGCTACTACTACTCTTTGCAATGGTGCTGGCACGAGTCAGCAGTGTACCACAGGGACCATCCTATTTACCACCCTCGGGTACAGCACCAAGACCAGGAGGTGGTGGTACTGGTCATCCGGACGAATGGGCTGGGGTATTTATCATACATCTCATATTCCCCCATTTTTAAGTAGACCCAATTAATAAACAAAAATTCACAATTTTACCCGAATTTATCGCAGGATCCAGTGAATTACGAGTACTCATACGAAGTGCAGGATGCAGCTGCAGGCCTAGACTTTGGCCACCGTGAAATGCGCAAAGATGACGAGGCCAAAGGCTCTTATCACGTTTTGCTGCCAGATGGAAGAACACAAATTGTCGATTACATAGCCGATGCCGGTGGATATCGACCGATGATTCGATACGAGGGTACGGCCTCGTATCCAGCACCTGGGGGAGAGGGCTACAAATACTGATAGACGGATATTTACGGGAGTACTAGAGCTATTATCGAACGCTTCGATGAATTCACTCGAGGTGATAACCGAGTTAATAGAAAAGTGTGAAAGAGAAATTGGTTTTATATTATTTATAATCTGCCGAATGTAAAGAACGCATTCTCCGAGAATTCTTTATTTTGCTACTTCATTTCCTTGTCAGTTCTTTACGATATTGGAATGGACTAAGCACTTATCCTTAGCAACAAAACTCACGTCATTCATATTATACTTACCACAACATCCGTAAGAGATCGACACTTCATACCTTTCACTCAACCAACAAGCTCATCATCGTTTTATGCAGGAAATTTGATTGAATATTTGTTCCCTAAAGTGACCAATAATCATCGAATGAGTTTGACTGACTTGACTCTTATGGAACCCGTCAACCAACAATTAATAGGTTTGTGATCAGTGTGTTTGAAAATAGATAATCGAATCATTCAAATCAACTTATCCAATTGCATTTATTTATTTTAATAGCAGTACCCGGCTTTATTTAATATACTCTGTGTAAATTATATTTTCCACGCTGGCGCAAACTGCGGCGGCTGCTGTCAAACCACACGCGAACGTTTCAATCTTGCGGATATTTCATTAATTTAGGTGATAAGTGTTGATTCGCTGTCGATATTTTTTAATGAAATCTATCTGTCAGCGATTATTGACTGTCGAAGAATATCGGGACTCATTGTCTGTCCTGTCGAGAGAATTTTTGTCACGACAGAGCTGACGGGAATTCATATGCTATAATATTCATGCATTTTTTAGAGACATGAATATGCCGCTGGTGGAGAAATCACGCGATAATCATTTTTCTAGTTTATTCTGAAGGCTCAGTTTAAGCCAGCACGTCAAGCAAGTGATTCAACTGGAGTAACAATTTTCAATATGAGACTCCTCCGACCACGAAACGTAATCGAAGGGAGTTGGCCATCGGTTTGCGTGACAAAAGTTATTGGTTAGGAGTAATGATGTCATTACGCGGCGAAAAGAGTTGGAGAACAATTGCCAATGAAATTGAGTATTTTTCATTCTTTGATGTGGAATAAAGTGCAAGGTGAATAGAGAATTTCCCCTCACTGGTTTCGGAAAATTCTCTCAAGTCGCGGGAATATCTCCTGATAAGTGAACATAAATAATTATATTCTCACGCTGTATAAATATTTCTGCAATGGAAAACGTATTTTTATCGGAAAATACCACATTCGTCTGGTCAACCAAAATCAATTATCCAACGTCGGTTGCATAGGAACTATCAAGTTGAATATTGGTTTTAGTGAAAAGTTAAATATCATAAGAATCGCAATTCCACCAAATTCTCACGACTTATTTCAATTTCTTCCAAAAGCATTGTAGATTTTAATTTTACTGCAGAGAAACGCTATTATTACGAACCGTTCCTAGTTAAAAACGGAAACAAAACCAAGTTCTGTCATATAATTTTCTGGTATCGGGGAAAGAATATTTTTGAAAAATTGCCGTATCTAACAATTTATTAAACCAATTAAACGAAAATTTCACCTGAACATTTCAAAACCCAATTGTGGTTCAAAATTTAAGATTTTGAAGCTAAACTTACCTATCTCATGTCCACGTCCTTCCCATTGCGTAAAGTAAAATTTGTCGAGAATTCTTAGATAATTACCCTCCAACTCATTTCTGCGTGTACCTGTCAATAATATTTATGTACCATCCTGGTAATTAAAACTTTCATTTTAGGATTACGTCCATTCGTTATACATAGACTACCATCGATCGGCTATTTATACATTCTTATCCTTTGGATATTGTATTACGTTATGGTGTACTTAACTGTGGATTATGCAAATGAGTTGTTCGCAGAGTGGCGAACAATTTCAAAATCAATGAGGTTTAAGCCAGTCGAATTTGTTATGAACATTCTAATGTGTACTCTTATAGTTGCTAGTAGTATATTTAATAGTCTTAAAGAGGAACGCGCAACTGGCGTACTCAAAAATTTTGATGAAAAACTAAAACTACTCAATGTAAAAATCAATTATAAAAGATTCATGACAGCTGAAGTCGTACATATCTTCGGAATTACATTGTTTACTGTTCTAATGTGCCTCACTGAATACATTAACTTACAAAGTGCGAGTAGAACAAATTTGTACGTTCTCATGTCTATTACAAATCAATTACCGCAGTTAATAAACAGTTTCGCAATTGTGCCATTCGTGATCATGTGCATGAAGGTCAGTAAACGAAACGAGATAATCAATTATTTGATTCCAACAATGAGTAATCCAGCTGAGAATGTTCTTGGTATACTTTCGATCGACATGGACAACGGTAATGGATCTTTTTCGGAACTATTAAGATGATTCATGACACTTGTCCTTGACGTAACTTTCCCCCGTTGTAATCAATGTTTCTTTTTCTCTTGTTGTTGGTCAGTCTTCAGGATGAAATTACTCAGTGAAACTTATGAACTACTGGCCCGGGTAGTTGCTGCAGTCAATGACACGTACTCCTTGCTTCTTCTCATAAGTTTTAGCTTTTTTTTGACATGGATCTTTACACACCTTCATCTCGCTTATTCGGCCTATGTGATGGGAAATCAAGAAGCCGAAATAACCGTCGAGCTCTTGTGGCTGTTCTTTTTCCTGGGCAAATGTATTTATATTATCGATACAGCCCACTCCGTGAATACTCAGGTAATTCCAGCAAATCATTTACATACGGGGTGAGAGTTTTTCATATGCTGACTAAAAGCTGCATGGAAAATGTGTATCACCGTTTGAAATGACGTTTTCTCTACCTTCATTCATTTGAATTCAAGTTATATAGATAACTCTTCAGTTAATATTTTACCAAAAATCGATTTTTTATCATTTTTCATTCTATTACTAAAACATTTTCCAGTACCCCTGCACAGAAAGTTCGTGTTTTCATTTCTGAATGTCAAAGTAAAAGTGGTTCATTTTAAATCACGAGAATAGAGTACTTTCTGGGAGAGAAGTTGTCACTTCCTTCCCTGACCTCGACATAAACCAATTTTTCTGGTGATTCAACAAGAAAAACACAAATTTTTCTGCAGAGGGGTGACAGAAAATACTATCTGCAACTTGAACTGGAAACAAGACATCTCTACCCGCATGTGAATTGGCTCCCGAACCGAAGGCGAGAGTGGCAAACAGGCGGGTAGGAATGTTCTGTTTGCTGCCAACGTTGCACAATCTACTATAGAGTTACAATTGCGAAAATATCCCAAATTCTACAATTTCACTGAAAATGGAATAGCATTATAAATTTTTAAGTCCTGGGACAAGCATGGCTTGGTTTACACGAAATACAATTACATATAGATTCCAGCATATTTCACATTTTTGTTCATTTTCACATAATTAAAAATTTATTTTCAGCGGATGTTCACATCAGATTATGTATTTACAGTAGAACACTTCCTTGATATTTTAGGGAAATTGTCGTTTGATAAAAAAATTCCATAAGCCTACATTCACCTTAGCTTCTTAATGCTCCAGACAATTTTGATTTCCTGTTGACTATTGAATACTGTAGAGAGATGAACTCAACGCGATTAAATTTCAGTTTCATTGAAATTACATCATCCGACCGGCTGAGATAAAATCTCATTCACTACTAAAATTTCAACGATTATATAGCTCCATTCACTGAAAGAATCATTAAAATTCTTCTTTCAAATCTATTCAACCTTCATCATCACGTGTGGTATGATATCGTGTAATGTACGAGTGAGAGAGTACTATAAAGGGTAGCACGATGCACAAAAGCATCGACTCTTTTGTCACGCGCTCCAGCACTCGAACTTGGGCTATTACACGTTCACTTTGTCAAAGTACAAAATCTGTACGTGTTTTCGAGCAGGTGAAGCGTTCCAGTATTCTCCTCCATGAATGCCAGACAAACTCCGATCATCATTTGCTTAGGCAGGAGGTAATGGTACTTACATGGTACAGTTATGGGCATGAATGCACGGTACGTGATTAACAATGAGAGACAATTGATCCTCTCATCCTACAACTTTGCATCCAATCGAATGACAAACATATTACCGACAAAATATTAATAAAGATGGTGTAACGATGTTACATTATATTTTATATTCCGCCCCAGTGAAAATATCGTTTATGCCACGACGCCTGGAACCGGCTGAATTAGGCACAAGGCGCGAAGCGCCGAGTGCATAATCAGCCGGTTTCAGGCAGGAGTCGCATAAAATTATGTTCAGGACTTGTTGGGACATTTCGTCCTCAACGTGTGTGGTTACATCACTCGCCTACGGCTCATGCTGCTAAACCCCACACACGTTGAAAACGAAATTGCCCCAAACGTGCTGAAATATACTATTTTGCAATACCCGCCGAAAAAGTTTACGTTTCGGTACGGTTTTTCGTGGGTAAAGTGTTACTTTTCCGCACTCCGCACACAAAAAAACCACTTTGTCATCCAAACCTCCCCTTGAAGCGAACTTTGGCAGGTATTGCACAAAATTAAGTGTGCAACACGTGCGTATCGTCTTTTTCGCCTCGTGTGATCGCCTAGCACTCGTGGCTAGCCTCTACGGCCATTCGTGCAAGCGATGTACAACTCGTGCGAATAAGTGCTACTTTACGCACTAGTTGCGCAATATACCATTTGATTTAAGACCAGGGTTACTTATCTTTAGAAAGTTACCCAAATCGTTTATTTTTAAAACAATTATCTACAACTTGTTATTGATTTCCCCGTCGCTCAGGATCACTTGACAATTGTCAATTTGGTCGGACAAAATATTTAAAAATGGTACATTTTAAAGGAGCATGTTCGAAAAATATGGAGAAATTATTTTATTAGAGGAGCCATAAATAATAAAGCATTTTATTAATCAAGTTCATTGGAAGAAGTGCAAAAAAATTCCTAAAATCATTTTTAAAACTGTCAAAAAACCTTTTTCTTGGCTATAATTTAGCTGCGATGTCAACGATTTTTCACTTCGCCCTGTCTTAATCCATGAAGGCGACTCGCAGACCGGCATCGGCTATGGTAATTACTTATTATTTACATCTCTTTCAATAAAATCATTCCTCCATATTTTCCAAAATGCTCTGTCAAAATGTTCATTTTTTTAAATCCCTTTTCCGACCAAATTTACGATAATCGAGTGATCCTGAGCGACGGGACAATCAGTTCCAAATTGTAGATAATTTTTCAAAAATAATCGGTTAACATAACGTTCTTGAAATAATGGAGCCGGGCCTTGAAACACTTTTCATTTAACTAACGCATCGCAATTGAAGCATTGGATAAAAAAGCTTCATAAATCCCGCGCTCACTCTCTCTGGTGTATTGATCAAAATCACTCCAGGTTCTATTTATTCGTGTATAGTGTTTCTATTACTGGGAGTGCAAAAAAAAATTGTTTTCTGTTTTAATGTTATCTATTAACAGTATCCATTCCAGATACAATCGTTTGCGCGCCAAGTGGAAATCACGAATATCAGGTGCAGAGTGTACACCTTGTTTACTATTGATTATGTGGTACTACTGAAGGTACGAAAAATAGGAAAACGAAAATTTCACTCCGTGTCATAATTCCAACTACCTTCCACAGATCATCCTCGCAATGGCGGCTTACCTTTTGTTTCTGTCGCAATTCGGAGTGGGCAATGCAGAATGAAAAGACCGAGTATCACGGAGTATTCAGAGATCAGTTGAATGAGTCGAGTGGGTGGATATACAGAATGTCAAAATCAACTGGATCACGGAACGCAAATGGACTGTGGGAGGTCATTGTTTACTGAATGCTATACGCACGGGAATACGCGATTAAGTAATATAAACCAGATGCAGGAGGAGTGAGGGATCGATAACTAGAGTGAGAATTCAAACAAACATCTGCATGGGTACTTATCCGGTTTATGGAGCCCGATGAGCCTCACTCTCTCATATGATGAAAATAATTTGCGTTCGGCATTTCTCCTCGAACGAACCTTAAAAGGGGAAGTCATTTGAATTTAACGTCGGTTAGAATTGATGGAATTAAAGAAATTGTAAAGGAAATGAAAAATGAACAGACGGAAAGCGGTTCCAGGCGTCGTGGCATAAAATTATGTTCAGGACTTGTTGGGAAATTTCATCCTCAACGTGTGTGGTTACATCACTCGCCTACGGCTCATGCTGTTAACCCCACACACGTTGAAAACGAAATTGCCCTACACGTGCTGAAATATACTATTTCATCGCGCTGTGTCTGAAAAGTGTTTTTCCGACACATTGAGATGAAAAATATTGTTCGTAACACGTGGAAAAAGTGGTTTTTGACTCGTGGGATTATATCACTCGCCTTCGGCTCGTAATATAAATCTCCCACTCGCCAAAAACCATTTTTTTTCACTTGTTACGAAATATACTATTCTTTGATGTGGACGAGGAATATATTCAGAAATACGAATACCACCAGTTTTAAATTCAGAGTCAAGTAAAATAGATAGGGAGAACGTTCCCTACCGCCCAGGGGGTAATTACTATGGTTCTCTAGCTGTGAATCGAATACAAATAAATTATACTTCAAGCCGAAGAGAGACGAATATCATTCTGATTCAAGATTGAAGTTTCACAATTTCTAATTAATAAATCACATTGCCTATTCTTCTTACGAAATATCGAAGTTTTTCTTCCATTCGACGGAAATAAAACATTTTTTAAGCATGAAATAATACATTACGTTACAAGTGTGAAAAAGGGAGAATATCAACACGAATAGCGTAATGCTCTTAGAAAGAGTAGTGTGATCTGCGCCTAAGCTCAGACTCTTCTAAATAGTACAGCTCGTAACGAGGGCAAAAAAGTGGTTTTCGGCCAGTGGGAGGTTTGTATGACGGGCCTAAGACGAATGGTCTAATGCCACGAGCCAAAAACCTTTTTGTTGCAATACCTGCTTTACTTTTCGGTAGGGTTATTCGTGCGTAAAGTGGTACTTTTCCGCACTGCGCAATGTGTCGAAAAACGGGAAGCCAAGCGGGACTGAAAAGTCACTGTTCCGTACTGCATTTCATTTTTCCTCGCGATTACAAAGTGAATTCTATAACCAAATAGTAACTTTTCAGTTTCAGTCGTAGTGAGAAAAAGCGCCATTTTTCGTGTAAAAATACTGACCCAAATAGTACATTATCTATTATTATGTATGTCACCAGGCGATGAAAGTATCATCAGACGCATGTGGCTTTATAATCCGAGCCGAATGAGTCATATAATATTTTTATCGCCAAGTGACGTATAATATTTTTCGTCTCTGGCCCCGAAAACCGCGATCTAACAGAATGCAGTGACGGTTTTTCGGGCGCCAGGGACGAAAAGGTACTTTTCCAAACACGTGTTTCCAAAAAAAACAAGGTGAATCGTAATATTTTTTAAATTTCTTATACTCACTTCCACTTCCACCGATATAATTACTACTTAACGGACTGTCGTTGCTCCACTCCTTCGATAATTTGACGGCGCAATCACTCCACTCGGACTTCGTATCTAACTCCTGTATACATCGAGTACAATAAATACTTGATGCAAGAATGTATTGTGTATAATCTTTTAACTTGAAGCACAAAAACGAACAACTTGAATTAGAGATTCCATCTTGAAAAAGGAGGACAAAGGGGATTAAATTAATTTTTTAAACACACCAAAACCTACATTTTTCCGTCGCGCAAAGTGATGTTCATCATGTTGCATTTCGCTCCACCCAATTTTCTAACTCATCTCTCTTTAATTTAACTCTCCGCGTTCTGTAATTTTCAGCCACATCTTCGAGACAATTTCTTTTGTATATTTTTCTCCATGAAGAAATAAAGAGGCAAAGACCCGATTACCCGGAGGAAGAAAATTTCGCCAGTGCACGTGAGGAATTGACTTCGCGTGCTCAACAAGAATGAGATTAAAGGAATCAAGTATAAATAACAGTGTTGAAAATTTAAAGGTACGATAATGCAGCGTGTGGTCACACCAAAACCAACACAGTGTCGGCTTACCATCAAAAGGAAGCCACTCTTGAGAAGATCCCGTCATCAGATAAGTGATCTCGAACTAATAGCCTTACCCTTTGCGTAACGGATATACTCTTGTTTTCGACCTTTCCCTCTCAAGTTTCTTCCCATGAGAGGCGAAATAAGTACTTGAGATTATTACCTAGGTGTTTTATCGCCCTCTTCCGCCTGCCCGCTTTATGAAAATAATATTCTCGCCTCTTGTCCATCGCTGATCTTCTGTCATCTCCTTCGAGATCGTAGTCGATGAAGATACAGGACGATGAATTCAAGGTAATTCGAGGTAATAGGTGAATTCTGTCGATTTATACGCACCGCGAGGCTCCAATCTATTGGCTTTTGTGCCAACATCATCAGCAATGATGCGCACCTCTGTGGTGTCCTAATATTATGCAATGTAGAGCAACCCAGAGAGAGAGAAAGAGAGAATTGGCGCCCACCAGGCATTCGTAGTCAGCGCCTGATGATGGTGGTGACCTAGCCGGGGCTGAGTGAACGTTATGCGAAATACAAGAAAGCACGATTATGTAATGACGCAAAAGGCAAAAGATCGGGGGAGGTATATGGACGTTACGAATCAAGCGCACTATTCTGCCATACTGTTGATGATGTACGCTGCATTACACCGACACCGCATCTTTTTCTTTTCAACTGTATCCTCACGAATTGCATCAGCCAGTGCCTGTGGCTGAAATTTTTCTAGATCTACATTTTCTCAGCTTTTCAATTTATCCTCCATCTAATTGTTGTGCCGCACTAAAATACTTTTTTTTCATTGTTAGTCGATGGAATGGAATTAATTCCAAAGAGTTTTTACTTTAGAATATGCTGATATTTTATGTTAAATAGAATGATAGGCGATAGTGAACAATTTAACCTCCGTGACCTGTTATTTGAAATTGTAGTTTCAAAGACGTCATGATCGATTTCGAAAATGATGAGTTGATATTTTCAGTTTCCTTGATTAACGCAACTGAGTGAATGGCAGGGGATATGGATTAATACATTAATTTATTCTTGAAATACTTGAGAAATTCTATGTTATTCAATTTTCCGATGCCAGCTTGAATTGGAAAGCTCGTAGAAAGTCACATTTATCACGAATTATTTCCCATTTTCATTGATAATAATGAGATTTTCGCCCTTTTTGATGATAGTTATTCATGAAATGAGAAGAAAAAGGTTGAAAAATGATAGAGAAATATCAGTTACACATCGAAGGATTTGAATTTAATTATATGTCACACCTTGTATTACATGCGACTACAACAAATTACCCATTTGCAGTTTAAGACACTAGGTACAATAAAATATCTGATTTACCAACTGCAGCCTATAAAACCAAGTTTCAATCTTCTTTCCGTTAATTGATGGATCGGAGATGCTTACGGAACGGTTACACAGCAGAAATATATAAATCTTTTATAATGATTCGAGCCATATAACGTATGATCCAAAATCAATCTAGAATACATATTGACAGATTATTAAAAAGTCCGCTTTGAATGTCGTTATGATTTCTTCATAACATAACCTCCGATTTTTTGTCCTTTCAGCATGAGTTCATTATCAAACGCAAAGGATTGCATTCACCGTATTTCTGGAAAGGAATGAATAGTTAGAGCCGTCGAAGGGCCCTCCCATTTGATTTAGTAATAGACGCCGCCAGTTAAATTCTCAGAAAAAAAATAAATTCATCATTCTACAGTTTACCATTTATGAATAATTCTGAAGTTGGAAAAAATCGAAAGTGAACAGAACCAATAGGATCAACGCTGATGAGTAAAAACGTCGAAAAAACAAAATTATTTTAAAAAGAAGGGAGCAGTTCTTGAAGAGCTCATTAGAAAGCTTCCATCACAAATGAATTCTATTTGAACTTGACGAGTTCGAGATTATAAGGGGGTTACTCCTCCTGTGAATAATAATAATACTCTCGAGACTGGTTGCAGACCACGCTTTAATTTAATAACTCGATAAGAATTCAGCAGCGCCTGGACGCTGGATTTCCCTGAAATTACAAAATCTACCATCTTCAACTGTTGAATACCGCGGTGAAACCCCTGAAAAAAAGTCCCCCACGAAAAGAAAGAAAGAAAAAACACATTTTGCTGAAGTACATTTCACCGCTGGATGTTTTAATTCTCCTCTGTTTTACTCGTTCCCCCCGTGAGTCACCCGAAGGTACAGCGAAGGAGCTTTTTACTTCGGCGATTTATGCCAAGCGTTCATAAATCTAGAATCCCAAGTACGACCTTTGAATGCAAGTACCAAAGAGGCCACCGTTCAATTACAATTCTAATTGGAGAAATGAAGAAAAACCATTCAACTCCAGGGAGTCTGGGAAAACTCACCAGTTCAATAATAATTGCAAAATGAAAGCGGGTGAAGAAAATATGAGGAAGAAAAATTCTCGAAGTGCACTAGAGGGAAAGTTGTAATCGAGTGCGCCTCTGCCATAATATTTTCAATCGAATCCGGGGATAATAATAATAAAGGATGAAAGACTCATCGAATGAGAACTGTGGAATGAATCGACTGTTCGCGACTATTGCTGGACGCCTGATTAAAACATCAATTGCTCGGGAGGAAAACGGTAAAACTAATGCAATAGCCCGGGATGATGATTTATTACAATTGTGCTGGACCGGGGATATGCTGAGATGTCTTCCACTGTTTAAGGACCATTTTTAGAAACATTATAATAACGTCTGAAATACAAATAACTAAATATAAAAGATTTGTCTGCAGTAGTTTAAGACACTCGAAAGAAGTTCAATCACTATGCTATTAGAAAATCACTCCTGAAATTGCAAGAGAAAAATCTTCCAATTTTTAATCATCACTTATTTTCATGAAATTTCAATGTATTTAGTAAAATGGCAACTTTCAACCTTACATGACAATACAAACTATGGCATATTTTGACAATGAGTTTGAAAATTCGAAATATCATTGAAAATTCAATACTATATATATTTAACAGGAAAAATCAAATTATCCTGAATTTTTAAACAAAAATTGCAATTGAGAGATTTAATACACGGAGAGAAAAATTCCATAAAAATTACGTGTCAGTTCCGTAATCTGCGAGTCAAAATAATATTCCGTAAAAATTACGGAACAGTGATGTACTTTTTTATAGAACTTTTTCATAGAAGGTACGGCACTGTTCCGTAATTTTTACAGAATATTCTTTTGACACGCAGATTACGGAACTAACACGTAATTTTTATGGAATTTTTCTCTCCGTGTATCATATATAATAATATATATAAAAATATATATATAGGCTCTTATTGAAAGTTTAGAGCTATTGCATTTTTTCAGATTTTTACTCAAATTCCTTGTGCTCTCTCTCGAAGAAATAAGTATATCGACTTGAAATTTTACAAAATACTTATCCCCATAATGTTTGGTATTGAAGATAAGCGAGGTGGAATGATTAGCGTGAGAGATATTGTATAATCAATAAAAAGTGATTTCCCGGAATATAGAATGTTTTAAATAGGATGTTGTCCATTCGGAAACCAATGAAATAAAATAACAATAAAAACCAATAAACTAAATAGAAATAGAATTGATGGAAATAAATAGTCAAATCTCTTCAGTAAACTAGGCTCCCCTGCCTGTTAATTATCTTTCTAATTAACCAAACTTCTGAACTCACTGATATAGTCGAAATGGTCAATGCGAGGGGGAGGGTAGGGGAGTGTTAGATGTATTAGAAAATATTACGATTGAGAGATCAGAAGTGGGTGTAAATCTTTAATGATGGTTGCAATGATATTCAGTATGAAATGAAACCAATCCTATGTAGCAGATTATTAATAACTTCATTTCAAATTCGTTTATGTTTTTTTTACAAATCGACGTCTAGAACATTTAATATTCAGCGCTGTGACTTAATGAATAAAATAAAACACCGTTGTAAGAATCATTAATTGGTTGCCTAACGTGAGGAGTCTTCAGCAATAAACTAGTGAAATAATTACAAACATTTCAGTTCCTATAAATTTTGAAATGATGCATCTTCTGAACTTAAATTACAAAATGATCTGATATTTATTGTCCTTTTGTACCCTCATTTCCTATTCATTGACCTTTCAAAATTACAAACACCGAGGAATCATTTTTTGGCAGGTTTCCTATATTGGGAAGGAATTCCCACCTATCCAAAAAACCACAATTTTTCCGAACGATAGACATAAAAATTATTTTTATTGGCATGGTTCCAATGACATTCTCAAAGAAAAATGAATTTACCGTTTATCATTGTTTCAGTTATTATCCATTTAAATAATAATGTATCACAATTTCAATCGAATTCGAAGATAAAAATACTGAAGGATAAGAAATTTGGCGAATGAGAGTTACTGGAATCATATCAATATTCCCAACCATCGCTTCAAGTCTGATTAAAACATCGATTGATCGTAAGGAAGACGTTAAAACGGTAAAACTATTGCAATACCCCGGGACAATGATTTATTAGAATCGTGCTGGACAGGGTTACGCTGGGTCTCTGTACGCGTGACTCGTCACGCACTCGTCCGGAGGGGGCCCACCTACTCTCGCGTGATATCAGGGAAACACAGCGGGGAAACACACCGTATACAATACATTTCTCCGCTGTACGTGTTGCTCACATACTGGCGATTCATGAAGCACAACATATTAAGCTTGTCCCCGTGTCGCTATGAATTTATAACGATTTATATGCACAACGTAGGGGCAAATCTCCCCCTGGTTGCAACCCCCTCTTCCTGAACACAAATTACTCATTCTAGTGTATCTTCTGCACCCGAGGAAAATGCGAATATAACCTCTACCACGGGAAACTCTCGCTGATTCATTGGAGCAACTGACGGCGGGACCTTCGTCCCGATGTTGAGACCGAGTACTTTACGGCCCCTCCGAGCTGAGGGGAGTGATATAGATTGGAGCGCAATCGCCCTCTTGTCATCAAACTTAATCACAAAGATTGCTAGATAACCAATTACTTAAATAATTGAATGATGAGTTGGAAAACATGATGTGGCTGATATTTTTGGTACAGTCCAAATTCAATCTATTATTTAACAGGCGAATTTACATTACTTTTTAATTGTATTCATCAACAATTGAAATTCATGCGAATAAGTGCGTGATGAATAAATAGTCGATCAATGTTTGGGGGGGAAATCAAATATGTGCATTGTCTATCACATTATCTGTTGATAAACCACCCTTGCTGAGTATATTTTGCATTCTGTGGTACTCCAGGGGCTCTTTTACCGACCTTCTTGACCCTCCACCGGACGCAATATTCCACTCTTGTTAGGCCAACGACTTCTCTTGCCTTCCCTTCACGTGAATTCGCGAGTTGAGATTCAATGGTACGAGAGACATCTTCATTTTTATGTTTATGGACAATAAGATGTAAATGCTCTCAGCCAGAAAATAACGGCCGCATTGCCAAGCGCTTTTCTGGACGAGTTAATTGGGGCAATAAATACAATCATAAATTAATTGCAACTGAGTAACGATCGTTAACCGAGTGAGATACCGGTGGGGATACCGCGTTGGGTGATAATTGGATGCCGTTCAATTTCGATGCATTGGAATTTTTTCATGTCATTATTTTTCATTTACAGTATCATCGTGTATCATTTTTTCTGCTGATGTACTTGCTTCTCTTTTTGAACAGATGGTTTATATTGAATCTCCCTATCGACTGATATTCGGTAAAGATAATCATATAATTTTCATTTACAATTGCAATTAATTCATGCAATTGAAATCGTTATTTTTTATTGGTAAAAATGGAACGCGTCCCGATTACCAATATTATTCAATGATCTTACTGAGTAGTCCATACTCATGTTATATTATTGAAAAATGAAAATTCAGGATTTTTCTACTCTGCCGTTTTTTTTTATACGGAAACAATGTTTAAAATATGACGAGCATTTTCTGTCGAACACTTCTGGCACGTAAAAAATTGCATCCCTCTCTATACATAAAACTATAAGGGATCTCCAGTTATTTATTCATTTTCATTCAATTTATTGCAACGCAAACCTCACGGTATCACTGCACAACGAAAAAACTGAAATATTCTTCTAAGAAAAAAAATAGTTTGGCGTCAATACCGAGCCCACTATAATAACTACATATTACTTAATTCTGATGCATTGCATTTTTTCCACAAGCTACCCTTCTTATTTTACAACATCATAATACCCCGAGTTCCCAAGTCTTTCGCTGATATCCTCTTTCGAACGAGATATTTTTTCTTCTTCTTCGCCACTACCAGTGGCCACCAACGTTGAAAAAGTCGATTAACTGTTAGGCACAAGGCGAATAATTAATAACACCGAGAGAGGTTTATCGTGAAAAAGAAGACGCATCACAAAATAAAATGAATGTAATGAATCGCACAGTTCGGTTAAAATTACGGTGCACTCTCAATATAACGACACGTTAATTTATTATATGATTTCGATGCATCCAGCGAAGAGACGGAAACTTTCCGATGGATTTTGCTTAGAGTTGCAGCGGCATCGCGATCGATATAATCGTCGGTGTCTCAATTATACACTCTTCGGTGGCTGTAAAAATAAAAACTTCTGCCAAGGAGCGAGGAGGGTTGGTGGAGGGGGAGAAATAAGAAGAAAAAAAAAAGGAAGGGACGAAGTAAACGGCGAGAGGCGAGATACAGGTAGCTTGATGAAGGCGTAACGAGGGAAATCATCCCCGAAAGATCGACGGGGTCCGGTCCCGTTGTGTAAGGAAATCGTGGTGGCGCAACGGCCTTGCTCGTGATGTTACATATTGGAGAACGGGAGGATGATCCTCGAGGGGCCGTCTGCGAAAGTATAAAACCAGGCACAGGGGAGATGCTACCTCGCACTCGGCATCCCATTGCCATCTCTCGCACTAATAAGATACACGTGTTTACATTACAACGTCAACGTCAATCATCAGTCGCAAGGGTGATTAAATTTTTTAATATCAGCAGACCAAACCACTGATCGATAAAGGATTCCACCATGGTGAGTGCTATAAAATTACAATTGCTGCGCGGTAGCGCAAGCTCCTTCCATCCAACTATTTACTTATTTATGTTCTCTTTGGTGTGGAAGAGAAAAATCTCGTAGTCGACTATTACGAGGTATTCTACCTTTAAACTTGCTCAACTCGAATTTCTCTCCATTGTTAGGAACTTTTTGAAGATTAAGCAATAACTTCAGTTGAATTTTCGATACTGGAAAAAGCTCATTGATCAAATTAAATATTACCCCCAACGTCATTTTCAGTGATACGAAAATACACGAAAAGTTTATTTTGTCGGAGAGTAGCATTAATTATCTTAAAAATATCCACGAACTCTTCCAAATTATTATTTTTAATTCAGTATTTGGGAATATATTTGGAGGTTGTTATTGCATTCCTTTTTTTTCAAAATAATAAATAGATATCGATTCAAAGGAAACATTGAACGTGCCATTCGATTAACTCAGAATTATAACACATACTATCAGGAATATTACTTAAATTCTCAAAATATCTATCTATGATTTTATTGTTATGTGAACCAAAAAAATTACCATTTTATAGTATACTCTAGAATTAAAGTGAGATTTTAACCGAAATTTTATGTGAGTAGGTAATTGTTAGAATTTACATTTTTTTTTATCTGTAGAAATTTCTAAAATAAAATAATTTGTTGCTGTCTAATTCTATACGGTGATGAGCTCACTTCCAAAAAAATGAAAAATTCAATGAAGTTTTAACTTTTGTCTGCAATCCACTAAAAAATTGCATCTCTCGTACTTACATTAGCTACAACTGAAATTCTCAAGCGCGATTTGATTATTAAATATTAGCAGACACCATTGAGGATCGGACCACGATTGTATTGTTGTGAGCGTCGTGTTATTCCTCTAGTGGTACAAGAAGCCGGAAGCTCCTTTATTTGAAAGAGTGATTTATTAGTTTCTCTTTTGCGGAATGAAGGAGGAAAGGAATTCATATTTTCAAATAAAAAAAAAATATATTAAAAAACCATCAACTTTAAAATGGAATATTTAAGGTAAACGAATGGATTCAAAGGAAGGCTACCGCTCATTTGCTCGCCTCAAAAGTGTATTCGTTAATACACTGACAGAAAAATGTACTTTTCGCGGAAAAATTAATTTTTGGTCCAAGAATATTTTTTACTATCGGATAATCCTTGAGCCAATCCTTTTCTCTTGTCCCTTAAGTATGCACGTTATCCAGGGAGAGAAAAACCTCATAACTTCCCTTCTCTAGACAACGAAAAATACTTAAGGAACAAAATAAAATGATTGGCTCAAGAATTATGCGATAGTAAAAATATTCGTGAATCAAGAATTAGTTTTTCTGCCAAAAGTATGTTTACGCTCGGTTAAATCGCGGATTACGGACACAATGACATAAAATATTGTATGGAACTTGTGCGTAATGGTCTTTTTGGGTCGTGGGATTATAACACTCGCCTTCGGCTTGTGTTACAACCTCCCACGAGCCAAAAACACCATTACGCACATGTTACACTTGAACGAATACTTAACACTCCGTTGACCGCAACTGTTATTTAAACGACTAGTCAATAATTAGCAAAAATTTATTGGATCATTTTCAACTGATTTCGTTAACAGATAATGAATCGAGTTTGATTTAAACAAATCAGAATGTTCTTCCATCTTTTATAATTGAGAAGATTTTCATATATAACTAAATCGATTTTAATAGCGAAAATATTAGCAATCCAGCTCACCGTGCTGAGTGAAATATATAAAGATTAGTTGCCATCGTCATCAATCGATCGAGGATTGAACCGTAGTAAAAGCTATATTATTCCATCTGCTTGTCGATGCTGCTTTCAAAAGCCCACCCGCTCGAAATATTTACCTATTTATTTTCCCTCTTTTGAAGAGGTATTTCATACTCGATTGTAACGAATAATTCATCTCCAGATAGGCAGGAGAGCTTTTTCCCAACCTTTGATGAATGACTAATTTTCACATTCAAAGCGCGTTTTCCCCGAAGGGGAAACGTTTCAACATTATTTCTTCGAACAGAAAGGCTGATGCAGAATTCCAAATTAATACTAGCAAAAATCTGTTTCAATCACATATAGTCTTAATTAAATTTGTATAGAAATCCCGGAGCATTGCGTGGTTATTCGAGCAAGCTCTTCTATTTCAAATATCGTATGATGCATTTCCATTCCTTTGTAAGAAGGGAAGAGAGAAAATTCATACTAGACATGATGAATTTTCCATCCTCGCAGAAATCCATTGAGTTTTTCCGTACATCCGTATTGGAAATAAATTATCTGCAAGAAATCATATTCTAAAAAATCATCGGAACACTGCACAATTCTCATGCGACTTAAGCAAAATTATATTAATTTTTCTTGTGTTATACTGCGAAATGAAGAGTTTTTTGGAAAATACAATTGATTAGTATTAAAATACTCCTTCTGAAAAAATTGGAAATAAAAAAGAACTTAAATAAAAGGGATCTTCTACTACTTTGGGCATTAATTGCGTAGCGTCTACTCAATGGATTTTTCAATCTTTTATTTTTTCTTATTTTGAAAAAATCTAGTTACCAGAAAAATGTAATTGATTACGTTGACGTTGAAACTACTCAACTCACGGTTTGGCCAATCACGTAATTTGTAACAAAAAAATGTATTTTTTTTAGAAATTAGAGTTACAGGGGCTGTTTCCCCAAGTGGGATTTCAAAAATTTGTTTTTGATTTGTTTTTATCGCCTCTACTAGGTGAAAAAATCAATGTCAAAACTGAAAATTTTTACAAATTTTTGCAAATTGTGAAATAAAAAAATACTTTTTCCGCGAAACACAGCCACCGTACCTTTGATTATAAAAAATATCACTTATTACACAGAGTACCTGATTGGCAAAACCGTGACTTGAGCGAGTTTAACATCCATGTAATTAATGGCGTTTTCGAGGTGAAAAGATTTTTTTTCAAAATTAAAACTTACATTTCCAAGTCAAGAGATGTATCTTCGGAATAGAAAAAAATATATATAAAAATCCATTGAGTAGATCCTACGTAATTCATTCCCAGAGTAACCGGTCGATTTCGGGTCTCAAGAATAGAAGACCCCTTTAAGAGAAAAATTTCTGCCAAGTAATTACGTTCTTGGGTTAGAGACAAATGATAACGACTCGAATGAATTCTAATTGAATCAATTTATTCGATTCCATTTGGACGCAAGAAGAGTCTGACACGTTTTTAAAAACTTATTATAAAATAATTATCACTATTCTGACAATGTCTTGACGAGTGATTCTGCATTTTCTTTCGTGTTGAAAGACACATTTACATGCTTAGGACTCTCCGGAGAAACTAAGCCAAGTAATAAAGATCTTGAAAGTCAAACGTTTTGTCATATGAACCCATGAATGAGGCCTGTATGTGCCTTCCTTTTCTCAGACTTTCAGATCAGCAAAATGTTGTCCAAGGGATTCTTATTGCGTGAAGAAATATTAAATTAATATCTACCTTCATGGATTGTGAACTATAGAATTCTCTATCGAATGCACTGAAGTGGACTGAGAGAAATAAAAAAATAATGCACTCCGCATTTTTTTCATACAATATAAATTCCGGATTTTAACAGCCATTGTCGTATGAGCCAATAACGCGAGATATTCATTCATTAATCTTTCTGTATCAAAACCCGCGAGCTTTGATCTGCAATTTAAAAAATCCCTATGTAAACACGCTCAGCATCGGCATCCACCATAAAGACGAGACGTATCATTTTCAGAGATGCATATGTGATATTACGCAAATTCCGAGCTCTCTGGCATCAAAACTTATCTCCAGCATATACGGCTTTGTCTGGGCCTCTATCACTCAACCGTGTCATCATAGAAAAGACGTTCGGGGCATTCAGCGCATCTCCCATTCACCAATGAAACTTTGAAATGTTGCGGCTTTGACGACGTCTCCTCACGCACATCATTGACCAATAAATATG
>JAPYZM010000367.1:0-34016 GCA_030522845.1 Psyttalia concolor | reverse complement strand
TCGTCAACGAATGAAAAAATTGCATAAAAAAAATCCTACCATTGGTTTTTTAATCCAAAAATTCGCAAAATCGAAATGTCCATAAACTTTTGTTTATTAACAAAATCACGCGGCAAATCCGGCTCGCAACGGAATTCCAAAATTCTCCAATTCTAAGGAGGGAAAAAAAAAAACCTCCTAATCCTAGAATCAGGAATTTTGCGTAGCACGAGCATAAAACTTAGGGGAGAGGATTAGAAAGTAGCTCACTCCATGTGCACCTGGCCGATGAGACTCTGCCCAGGAAGACCTTGCGAAAATTCCTAATGGCAACAAATAAATAAAGGACCAACTAAATAAATAAATAGTAATAATTGCTGCCCAGTGGCGACCCCTGAAAGGAGGGAATCCTCCATAATAAACATTAACACGAGGGGGAAAGGTAAACAGAGAACCCGAGAGCCATGAGACACGCGAGTTTTTCGCAATTATTCCCATAAACCCGAAAAAAATCAAGTGAACAATTGAATGACATACTCCAAAGACTGTAGTCGAGCCCAGAGATTGGAGATGATACAACACCCGATGACACACATCAAGACGTAATTACATGGGCTTTATTTACCTGCAATCGCCCGTTTCAGAGTGGCAGCGTTCATCACAACAGGATAGCCATTTTCTCTCGTTTAAGGTACAAACAGTGCACAAATTTCACCTCGAAGCCCCACTCGCCGGAAGCACGCCGTAGTTTCAGTTAAACTCGTTCGGTTCACGCGCGAGATACACTCGAGATAATTGTGAAATAATAATACTTATCATTCGTTTACATGAAACAACGGTTATTTTTTTTTATCGTCAAAAAGCCAGCGCTTGAAATGCGCGAATAGCGCCTGCGTCGCGAGGCGGCCATTTTCCGGAATCGTTACTCGCAGTTTCTGCTTTACCATCCGAGCTCCCCTTCACTGGACACTCGGATCTCTTCTTTACCTGTGGCGTCATTAATTTTTTTTTCTCTGGATTATTTTTAATTAGGGAATGGGAAAGTTATTGAATTATTAATCATGCATTATCGTTTCGTTGAATGGTCGTTAACGAGCCCCAATAATTGAGAGGATAATTTATTTTCCAACGGGTCATTCGGGACTGCCCAGGGGATGGATCCATTGGACGGGGTTACCACAGCTCAAGGGAAGAATAAAATCAACATAACAATATAAAATGCATTACAGTACAATGTCGAGTCTTTATTAATAGAGACGAAGGAGTGGGGGGGTATTCTGTTGGTTTAAGATAGAAGTGGATAAAACGCAAAATGTTCTGACGTACTTCCCCCATATCTTCATGAATATTGTTTGTTTTTTTTTTATGAAACAGCGCGTTTGTCATTTCATGTGACATTTTTATAATAATATATATAATATATATTCGCAGCATGTGCACGTATTCGTTTATTCACGTTTATCTTCGTTTTTTTTCCCCAATTTATTCTCAATATACACGCACTTTCGTCATTCGCGTACTTCAATGTTATGATTTTTTTCCATTTTTCAATCTGTTTTTTCCTTTTTTTTATCAATTTTTCTAGGGTTTTTTTTTATATCGGTAGTTTCCTATTGTAATAACTAATTAAATCTCACACACTCGCATTGAAGCGAACCTTACGCTTTCACAAAATTACACGCATTCTATTGAAATTCACAATATCCACTCGTGCTCATTACATTCATGCTTGTTTCCTTATTATTATTATATTTTTAGTCCATTAGATATTTTTTATTTTGTTTCCACCCACTTCATTACATAGTCCTACGCTCCTCGTATTTTTTTTCATCAATAAAAACGCAGTTGGGCGGGCGTTCATCAAAAAATTGAAACTTACAAAAAAAAAAAACAAAATAAAAGAAGATTTTACAACTCGTCTCGTTATTCAGTTTTCCATAAAACTAAATGAAAGAAAGTCTTTAATCTTAGATCTCTAGTACCGTTTTCTTCTCTATGTAAATTGAATAATCCTTGAATCATAGTAATTAATGAGAAAATAAAACCTAACTTGACTTTTGAGATATTTTAATGATGTTAATGATCATTGTCACCGTGACAAATACCAGCCACTACTAGAGGTTCTCGTTATTGTCCCGGCCATATTTTAATAGAAAAATTAATGATTAATTGTGAATAGCAGATGAGGCATTCTCTCTCAATTACTCTCTCGATAAAACTTACATTCGTTTCTCTCCTCTCTATTAACGATTATTCCAATTATCTTCACCTTTCAATGGTCAAATGAATTTTAATTGTTCTCAATTTTGTTGAACAAGCCCGTGGCTCAGGAATTTTTTTCTCTATTAAGCATAATACACAAAATTCACACACACATATTCATATATCACTTGCCGCATTAAACTTTGATGACGCGTTGCGCACACTTCCATTTGAATTTTCAATTACACTTTTCGGTTTTAACTATTCTCACGTTTTACTCAATCTTAGTTTATTTAAATGTTAAAATTATTACTTATTTTTTGTTTGTTTTGTCTCGTTAACTGCAACTCGAGGACCATTTGACGCCTCTGTAATTGTGAAACCTTTATAACTCGTATTTATGAATAGTTTAATCAAATATTTTTTCCTCATCTTATCAATTCATCACTTAAATAGATAAATAACAGAGTGAAGACATTTTTCATGAGGTTCTCCTCATCTTCCGGCGTATGAAAAATCATTCATTATTGGATTAAACGATAGAGAGAAAATAAAGTAAGTAGAAGAGAGACAGATATCATTTTTGTTTTTTTTTTGCTTTTTTTTATGTAAAAAAAAAACCAACAAATTAAACTAAGTACCGAGAAAAGATTTTATACAATTTTAATAGGTTGTTTTGCTTTTAATGTTACGTTTTAATGTGAAAATGTGATTATGAAATTTATGAAAAAATGTTTATTACTTTTTGGGGTATCATTTGTTTGTTTTATTCCATTTCTCTGTCCGTACTCCATCCACCTCAGTGACACACACGTGGACTATGTCAATAATTGCCATTTCTTTCGTCTTCTTAAATTGTATTTCTTCTCCATTTTTTGTTTTTTTCGTTTTCTCTGTGTTATATCAAATTTGATTTTTTTGGTCATTAACAGTTGCTGGATTATTTTATAGAGATGACAATTATTTTACTTCTCAAGAGTCTCAAGTCGCGCTCTCTCTCTCTCTCTCTTTCTCTCTCTCTATCTCGCACTTGTGTGACACCTGTTCTCGCACAGTTGTTGATTTGTTAATTATGGATTACGTATTCAATATTTATTGGATACTGATACCACTGCGATTGCATTCGGGATTTGGTGGCTATCACACGGAGTTAGAGTGTTTTAAAGCGCTCCTGTAACAGATTCCAAGACACGTCCAAATCACAAATAGGGTCACAATGAAAGATAATGTATTGTATGTTTAAAAAAATTAAAATCTGTTACAAAATTCTATAACGACTCTGCTTATTTCCGGGCACAAATCCACATCAATTTTAGAATTTAATCCATTGAGCGGTCAATTGATTGTTATATCAATTGAATAAATTTAATTTAGTACCTGAAATTAACAGCAGAATCTTTTTACGAATTTGTATTGATTAAACTGTATTATTCGAGTTAATTAATTTTCAAGATTTGGGAACCACCTACGCTGGCTTGAGATCAAACACTAGAGTTACAGACCAAGAGAAGCATCAGGTAAAGCCTACGATCAATGTATTTTGTCTTATTGTTAATTGTTCAAACGAGAGAGGATAAAATTGGGATTTTGCGTGATATTGAACAGAATTTTTCTTATTTTGACGAATAATGAATACGATAATTGTTATAGAATCATCAAAACGAATCGTTAGAAATTTATTGATATTTAGTATCAAACTGTCGAATTAATTCATGTCATAATCGTAATTTTTTATCCATTTGTCGATAAAAGAAAGGGACATCGTCATCTATTTTTCATTACTTCTCAAAATAAAAAAAAAATACGTATCCAAAATCATTCGCCCTTCCCTACTTCCCAACTATTTTTGTCACAAAAAACATTTTTATCAAAAGCCAAGAGCGTAATCAGTGAAATACCGGCAAATTCTGGTGGATATTTCGAGAATCTGAAGAGCTTAAGAGTTTGAAATACTTCCCTTGATGAGCCGGGCTCGATTCTCATTGCGAAAATCCTAGATGACAACCCGATGCCTCCAGGACTGCAGAGGACATCCGACGGAAAAATATTTTTCATTGAAAAAAAAATTGCCGTAAGCCCTGCAGCCCCGGATCACCGGAGATGCCAGTGAATTCGTCATCGGATGATCAGAGCTCGCCCTTGAAATTATTTCCTCCTCTCCCCGTCCTCATGCTCTCAAGTAACTCCCAACAATCCCCAGAATTTCCCAAATCACGTAATTAAAAAAAAAACCAAAACAAAACAACCTGTATTATTAATTCATGCTCAAAGATTGTCATGCTCCTTAACTAGACGAATCAAATCCCAAAATAATTGAACAGACAGTGCCCCAAACAAGCAAACGCGTTTACTCATTACTTAAGAAGAAAGACAGAAAAAGGAATTGAGTGAGTCTACAAAAAAAAAATATGTATATAAATTGCACAATTCCATCATCTCAAGTGATTTCAAAAGATTTATTCTTATCTTCATTGAGAGAACTTTTAATAATTCATAATAAACTAATTAATTTATGGTAATTCTGACTCGCCTGGTACGGACGGAGGATCTGTGCAAGGACGGAAATCTGGACGAGGACGCAGGAACACCCTGAAGTCACTGTCCACTTGATAATTTTTGTTCAATGAATTATGAAATCTGATAATGAGATGAGAACAAACTTGTGGCCGATTGATTAGTCAACATAGAAGTCGAACTACGAAGATAATTTCGGTAGTGGCTGTTCTTTGCAGGTGAACAATGAAATTATTCCGTGAATTTCCAGCTGTTATTTTTGTTATCTCAAAATTTCCAATAAATTTGCCTTTTTCTCTTTCATTTTTTGTCCTCCGATATAAGAGGGTGAGACGGGGGTGGGGTGGGTGATTACTTGATTTTAGCCTCGCTTGGAAGATTCATTGACGGCTTGTCGCGATAATTTTCTGACGCCATCCCCCGCTGTTAGTGACGTTAATGCAATTTCATTAAAACTTCGTGAACATTTGACTCTTCTCTTTAATTTCTTCCTTTGCTGAAGTTCAGTTACCAATTACTAGTTTATAAATTATTTCAATGTTTATACTACCGAGTGCGGACTCTCGTTATTACGAGCATCAAATCTGCTGTGAGGAGGTATGAAGGCCTAAGATGTTTATAATTCTTTCGATATAATCGGGAATATCTTGATGACAAGTCAATCAAACAGCAAGTGAAATTTCGCGTTTGTTGTTACTTTTTTGAGCCTCAAAATTGATTTCAGAATAATTTTTCATATTTAACGCTCGACTTTCATGAAAGAACTCACTATATTTCTTATCAGCCATTCCTTCTCAAGATAAACCCAAAAATATAAAAAAGTTCATCACCTCATTCCTCCATTCCACTTCATTATAAAAATGTAATTTTGAACTTAATAGACTTTAAACAGAATTCACAATGACTTATTCATTTTCTTTCGACGTGTGCAAGGGGGCTTTGTCTGGACCACAGGATCATACAACAAGTATCGAAAACTCCCCAGATAAACAAGAGAAAGACAACGAAAAAAAAAAAAAAACTAGTTTTGAGAGGATAAAAACGGAAAAAGAAAGTAAACTAATAACTCGTGGTCCAAGAAAGCCTGAGACGTCGCACTTGCATTGTCCTTCAAATAAATTCAGCAATAAAAAAGATCAAAATTGAAACAGACAGAGAGAGAGAGAGATAGAGAAAGGAAGAGATAGAGAGAGAGAGAACGACAAAACGAAAGAAAAATGAAGTGAACAAAAGTAATAGGAGAGAGTAGAGATGAACGAGAGCCAAAGAAATTTTAGATTAAATCTATCGGTTCCCTAGCCCTGACTGTTTGGTTGGCGGATGCATTCTGTTCCTGCTGACCTTGTCCTCCTTGTCCTCCTGGTGGCAATGCTATAGCGGTTACTCCAGCTGGAGTTGGTCCTGGAAGAGCTAATCCAGCTTTCTGCTTAAGCATCGTCCAGTCGAATGTGTAGTCGTACTGATGATTTAAGGTACGGAACAGGATACGGAAGAGCTGACGCAGGTACATGTAATCGGGTGACTCGTCGAAGCGAAGGCCCTTTGTATAATTTATGTACATAGCGAATTCTGCGGGAAATCCCTGGTAAAAATAATCATCTCGTTAGTATTATACCATTACAACAGAAGCAGTAATTCTATGATAAAATATAACCGAAGACAATCAATCATGTTCCTGTCAAGCTGGCCATCCGCTAAAGCAAAATATGGAAATCCTTCAACGACAAAAAAATCGCGATGGGAAAAATTCTGGAAATAAAGGGAATTACTTTGCACAAAACTTCGACAGGCGTCGACATCTTCTTCTCACTGATTTTCTCGTACTTCTGCTTCTTGGTGGCAGCCTTGAGCCCCTGCCAGGGTAATGAGCCACGATTGAAGTACATTAGAACGTAACCAAGTGACTCCATGTCGTCGCGACGACTCTGTTCAATTCCAAGGTGGGCATTTATCGATGCATACCTCGCTGTGCCAGTGAGATTTTTGTCCTCTCGATAAAGTATGTGACACCTGGTGCGACTGTCTCGATACTTCTTCGCAAGACCAAAATCAATGATGAATAGCTGCAATCAAATTAATCATAATTTTAATTTAACAATGAGTAAAAGCTCAATTTTCCGGAAATCCCGGACTGATACAGAGGGGAAGAGTATCAAGAGAATTATTATCAATCAATCATCTGTAACCAAAGATCAGCAGAGGGAAATCTACGATTTTTATCAGCTTTCCAAAGGAAAGGAGAAAGTCATTGTAATGACCCCGAAAATCGAATGTGATATTTTCCTGATTTTTCCTCGTTTCATGACCTTTAGAGATATTGTATCATGGGCAGCCCGGTCTCGATAGCAAGTAAATTACAGACAATAGTGAACTTGAACTTTCGCCCCACCATTAAATATCAATTCGCAGATGAGGCATTAATTTTCCGCCCTTCAGTCTTATGATCCTTTACCTTGTTGCAGTGGCGTCCAATGCCCATCAGGAAATTATCTGGCTTAATATCCCTGTGAATGAAGTGTTTGCAATGTACAAACTCGATTCTCCCTATCATCTGATCAGCGAGCATGAGGACTGTCTTAATCGTAAATCTTCGGGAACAAAATGTGAATAAGTCCTCCAGCGAAGGACCCAGTAAATCCATCACGAGTACATTCCAATCCCGCTCCTGCCCATACCTGTATCAAAACAAAACAATAGACAATGAGGTGGGGGGGCAATTTGACCTCAACATTTTCCTGTGAAGAGTTTATTATCTAAACGGCAGTTTTCTGAAAATATTTACTTAATCGCAATAACAACGAGAGTACTTTATCTCTCTTATCTAAGAATATGTGCCACGTAACGATGCACAAGAATAATAACGGGAAAACCTGTCTTTTTTTTAAATAGCTATGCGAATATTACGAAAATTTTCTAGTGTAGAATAGAATTTTTCAAGAATATTCGCAACTCAGGAGTTCAGTTGGTAATTAAAAAATTCTGAATAATTACCAGCGAATGTGTGGAATTCCAACGCCTCCGTGTAATATTTTGTACAATTTGGACTCGTAGAGCAGTTGTGGATGACGTGCTCGCATGTTCTCGAGTTTGACAGCGACTTCCTGGCATTTGGGACAAAGAAATCGAATGAGTTACAGCAATATATCAATGACTATCAGCTTAAAAGTTATCCAAATGTCATAAGACGATCAAGTTCATGCAGTGTAGCCTCAACCCCAATCAGAAGTGACCCCAGGAAATGAAACCCTCAATAACGACATCAATACGATGCCAAAGGTATCTCACCTCGCCATTGGAAATGTTGATGCCAAGATAAATGTCGCCGAACGATCCCGATCCAATTTTCCTCATGAGCCTATACTTTCCACCGACGACAAATTCGGTTTTACCGAGTACACTACTCATCATCGCCATTTCACTCTGTATTTTCTTTCCTTAATAGTCACAAGTATGAAAAACAAATAATTAGCTCAACGTAAAACCTCAAATTTACTCTCATCCAATGAAGACAATGATAAATTGCACAATCAGAATCACCCAACTTCACGCACAAACCATCCAATAATTTTGCCCTTTTCCCTTAATTTAATGAAAAAAATTTCATATCCAGCCGCACCGAAAGTGACTCAATGATCATAACAATTTCAATCACCAAAAACATCAAATGATTTAACGAATCGCCCCAGAATAAGACGATTTAGTTTTAATCAGTTGAATCAAAATAAGGGAAACAAAAAAAAGTTGACAAAAATAAAAGTAAAACGACTGAGTCTCAATGTCGAGACATACCATATACCGTTGCAAGATGGTTTAATTGTACAACCGACGAGCCCGAGGGCTCTCAATATCACGTTAGAAAACACTCGTGCAGTAATGAATTCCCTTCTCCCAGCTCTCTCACCCTGAATTGACTTTGAGAGAAAAATAAAAATGACCAAATTCTGTCCAACTTGTCGAAAATATGGTTACAGGGATCTCATTTTTTTTTCTCTCTCCCTCTCCCTCTCTCACTCACTCTCTCTCTCCCTCTCTTTCTCTCTCTCCCTCTCGATTCTCGGTATACCTCTTGCCCACGGGCAGTCGCACACACGTACACACTGACTCAATAAAGTTTTAAAATGGAAAAGAAAAAGAAAAAAAAAAGTTGAAAAACCTCTCTTCGTGTGTCCACTGGGGCTTTGTTGAAAAAGCCTGTGCCCCACCACTGAATAACGCCTGAACTCACCGAATAAACGTGGAATAATAAGAAATCAAATAAATTAAAATAAAAAAAAAATAAAGCTCGTCGGTGGGGTTTTAAATATAATTATACTCGTATAAATGGGAAAATATCCTGGGCGAAAGTCACTAGTGGCACGAGAGACCCCACCAACGCACCGACATTTTCATTCCCCTTTGGGACGGGTGCAGGGACTGGTTGGAGAGTGAGATATATATAAAACTGTACGCCGATGCGTTACAACTGTTCTGAACTGGCAATGGCGACCGATGAAAAGAGAGAACTGCGGTTTCCAAAGGAAGACGATGGATTACTGGCGGGGCGGAGGGCGGGGGGCTGCGGCAGGGGGGGCAGGAGGTGGCCGACAAAAAGGCGGCAATGGCGGGGGAGGGGGTGGAGAAGGAGGCGATGACTAGAAATCGAGGAGAGATGTTGACTGTTGGAAACGTGAATATGGGCACGAAGTATGGTTAATGGCCGACGTGATGACGAAATGGAGCGCGAGTTCTCTTCTCTTCGTCTCCCCTTGTCTCCTGGCAGTGTTGGGAATGGCGAGAGGTGTCTCTGGCGGTCTTCCGGGAGAGCGTTGGTTGGTGGAGACAGTCATCTGTGACAGGAAGTGAGACACACCATGAGCGGTTGCGGCGGTCGGCGGAAGTAAAGAGGTGGTGGGCCTGCTAAATTGGCGGGGAGATCAAGAGTTTAGCGAATTTTTCGTAAACATGTGCAAAATGATAACGCCAATAAACGGCGGGACAGCTGACATGTGCCGAGGAATCATCTATTTTTTATTCAAAATATCTAAACGTATCTACACGGAGTATATAAAGTATATATAAATTATAATATGTTGGAAACCTATCGGAATATTTGTAGTTTTCCCCGGCTATTGGCATTTATCGATTACCGCAAAACTACAAATACTCGTAATGCAATTCAATGAATACCCATACTGACATTGACGACTGTATCAATATTTAACAAACGTAGCGTTAAACAAAAGCAATTTATCGAAGTTGTGTAATGTATAAATGTCTCAGTGGCATGATTGATAAAGCTTTTGTTTCATTTCTCCCCGAGCGTCGATGGATTGTTTACAGATGGCACAAGGATGAATAATTTCTAAACTTGAGCTCAAGCCGAGACGACGTCGTTCCTCAGGCGACCGATGCTCTCAATTTCCGTCTCGAGGACATCTCCTTTCTGAGAAAGATCAATGAAAAATAATCGCCCTCCACTCCACGAGATGAACCACATTCTATTTAACATTCTATTTAATTAAACTAATTAATTACCTTGAGATACTCCGGAGGATTACGAGCAAAGCCAACGCCTCCTGGGGTCCCAGTGAGAATGACATCTCCTGGTAGAAGGGTCATGAATCTAAAATATCACAGATGGAGAATAAAATAATGGAAAGAATGAAGTCAGTCACGTGATTATTTGTATAAATAAATAGAAGACATTCACTGGGAAATGTAGGCGACGATATCCCGAGGTTTGAAGATAAGTTCGCTGGTGTTTCCGTTCTGTTTCAAATCCCCGTTGACCCAGGTCTTGACTGTCAGATTATGAACATCAGGAATGGCCTCTTTGGTAACAACGGCTGGGCCAAGTGGGCAGAAGGTGTCCATGGCTTTCCCCAGGAGAAACTGTCCCCCATTCCTCTGGCCCTTTTGCCAATCTCTTGCCGAGATATCCTGGGCGACTGTGTACCCGAATATACAGTCCTCGGCGTCGTGATTATTCAGGCCTTTGGCGGTTTTCCCGATTACTATCGCTAACTCCGCTTCCCAGTCGACTTTCTGCCGAGCAAAATAATCACTTCAGATAACAATATCAGCTGTGGTGGGAACAATGGCGGCTTTACGTAGGAGGAAAAACATCTGAGGGATATTTTAGTAAACATCGTCGGCTGGACTGATAACGCAAAGCCAAGCTGACGACACATCGAGAGACTGGTTCAATGATATCAATGATTATTAGGTTAACTACCGATGCTAGCGCACCTTCTGCTCCTTAAGTCCCCAAGTTCTTTCCAATTGACAGCGCAACCGGAGTACTCACCTCAGAAATCGAGGGTAACACGACATTATCAGTAGGCCCAACAATATTACTGGGAAACTTGCTGAATATAACTGGACGCTTTGGTGGTTCGAGACCCTGTTCTTGACAGTGTCCACTGTAATTAAGTCCAACGCATGCTAATTTGTCCATACGATTGATCGGTGCCAGGAAATTCACATCCGCCTCGGCAATTACACTTCGGCCTTCGGCAATTATTCTAACGAAACCAATGCAGTAATTATCGTGATCAGTTGGTGGACAATCATTATCATTTTTTTGACTTCTCAATGGAATAAAAGTTCAGTCAAGACTAGGGATACGGCGGGGGGTCTAGTAGGGAAGAGAAATCAACTAGATTAATTGGCTAAGTTGCTTCAATCAAGACAGGAAACAAATCAAGTACAAGAAATCAGGTGCAAGCAATCGGTAAAGCCTTGGCATGCCGACACCAACCTCTGTACATTATCACTCAGATTGGTATCACCGTTCCTGAAGAAACGAAAAGACTTCTACGAGTAAAATTATACATTAATCATCAACATTGAGTTTGTACAATTGCGAGGCCTTGGAGCTACATATCAAATTTTAATGAAATCATATTGAGTGGGAAATTGTAAAAGTCTTCAATTAATTATTTACTCTAAACTGAACAATTGATGTCCTCGGGGAAAACGTCGCAGCATTTTTTTCACTAGCTCATGGCAATCGCCATGTTTAGAATTGAGGAGGACAATTAAATAGTTGAGGTACGATTTCCCACTCTATTGGCAGAATCTATGATAATCTACAATTATAACTGCATTTTTAGTGAATTATTTTCTTACCGTCTGGCCTTTTGAGCGAGGACCTCCCCTCCCTCAAGGAACTTTCTCAAAGTGTTGGGGATTCTCGAGTCTATTGAGGAAATAGCTATTATATCCCCACCAGGTTTCAACTGGACTCCCAAGTGCTGAGGCCCACCATTTTTATTTACAAATTGTACAAACCTAAAAATTCCCATGTTTTATTCACGATTATTCCAGTCTCCAGAGAGCAAAAAAAAATATCAAACGACAATAGCTCGTGGCGAAGAAGTACTCCCTAATAATTTTTTTAACCAACCGCACTAAGAGACTCGCAATTACATAATTTCCTTTGTCATTATTCCTCCTTAGGTGCCTCAATTCAGAACGAAAGGCTCTCGACATCTTGTAATTACATAAAAACAATGAAAATTTATAATCTTACCTCATATTGTTACTCTTACTAGTAGAAAAACACCTAGCCTCTTGAGCACCAGCTGTTGGGCCACTCCTAACTCTGATAAATGCCGAATGACAGTGGGAAACGCATGCTTTTCCCAGCTGTCGTAATTTTCCGCGATACGGCATTCTTATCAGAATGATTTCTCCTCTAGTGAACAACTAATCTCGTCCCACAAAACTCGTGTTTATTCTGATCAATGATCCCCCAAACAACTGCCTAGTCTCTCCAAGTGTCCCGGAGCACTGACCACCAACAATTGCCACCTGAGGAAGAGGAGAAATTGTTGAAAACAAGTGGTTCACAGGAAAAAATAGAACCCGAAGAGAAAGTGAAATAAACCACTCCAAAGCCCTCCCCCAATGAGCAGAGATCAGCCACGAGACTGGATTTCAGGTTACAAATTATGAGATTAAAATTTTTGAGGGTTATTGGGAGGTTGAAACGTCTCAAGGACACTAGGATAATTACCGGCTGATGTGGAATGAGTATGACGTCTGTTTTTTCCAGTTTTAGACCTAAGACTGGGGAAAACCGTCGACAAACGGAGATTTTGGATTGAGCCTCTGTTGATGGTGCCGGCAATTCGTCTATCCCCACTACTCTGGCTTTTTCGTATTGGCATTTATGTAACACGATGAGATGGGTGAAAGAGGCTTAGACCAGGTCCAGTAATTGGCGTTTTGTTAGATTATTGTTAAACAATAAAATCATCAGGGAATCCTAGGCAAGGGTTTTATTTTTTTGGAGCAGAGGCAATGGAGGAATTGATAGAAATCAATTGACAAAGCTAGATTAATTTTTCCTGCGTGAAAGGGAGAGAGAGAAAGAGAGAAGTGACATAAATGAACATGGCGGAGGGTAATCAATTATTTTGGTAATTATTCACAGTCTATTAATTGAATAACTGAGAATTAAATCGCCAATCAGCTGATTAGTGGCACACCAGATATTGTCAGGTTTGTTATCGACGCCAGGTACACAAACAGACAACTTGGCGGGAGTATTTCAATTGCAGAAACTACTTGCGAGTGGCGGCTGGGCCAGTACACGCGAAAATGGGGCCTTGCACAGATTGTGCAATAGATTTTTGTACAAATTCGCGTCAAAACTGGGAAAAAAGGACTTTTTAGGCTCCTAGAGCAAAAAAGGCCGAAAGATCCCATTTTAAAATGCGAAAATCTGACAATTTATGTCGCGAAATGACTTCAGGATCGACTAGAAACAATCAGACAATAGTCGTCTCATTTATTTTTATTTATTTACTCTAACACATTTATAATAAACCTTATTACATTACAATTACCGATAAAAAAAATTCTTATTCATTGAATAAAATTCAGAGCCAATATCTGACGTTTGTCAGTTTTCTTAGACCAAAGAATTCAGATTGAAGCGCAAACTCAAACACGAGTTGATCAAATAATTAATTATTAGTAATTGAATAATTAGATTATTTACTCCGCGTTTAAAGCAACGGTTTACTCCACTGAAAAATCCTCCCTCGAGCCCAAAGAAATATGTATCAATGTATCACTTTATATACAGCAATGCCAGGAGTGGTTCTTCATTAATAAATATCATTAATTACTCATTAATTGTCTAGTGTCGGTTCATTAAAAAAAAATTCACTCTCACGTGAATTTTTTAGCTACTCGCCTCGAATATTCAACTATCAACTGCTGGAGAAGTGATTCAATACGTTTTGGAGACAAGTCAAAGAAATCAATGCTCGGCTTTTTAGCGATATCTTCGAAACGAATGGGTTTAGAATGAAAAATCAAAATCCGTTTTGTAGATCGTGAAATTCTCCGCGTATAATTTCTTATCAGGAATTTCGCTATCTCATTAAGAACCGGAGATATTCCTAAAAAACAATCGGCAAGACTGAAATGATTTCTCGCGATTTGGAGAGAATTTGAAAAAATTTTCTTTCCACTTTTTCGCGAATATCTCCAAAACGAATGGATTTAGAGAAAAATATTGTTATTGCTTTTTTGTAGATTACAAAATTATCTACAAAAAAGTCTTCACACAAAAATTGCGGGCTCCCTTGGATTCCGAAATATTGATCGCTGAATCTGAAGTGCCTGATTACAATCTCACGATTTTATTCATTTACAAAGCGAAATGATAATTGAATATTCAATTTTATTCGGATACTTAAAGCACTAAGCTCACCCGATGGAATCACCCCCCGCCTCACCTCTCATTATCGTCTCTAATTATTATTCTCACTCGTAAAGAGAAGACATGTCTCTCTGATAAGACGTATAAAACGAAAATTTAACGATTTCCTCGGTTCTCTATTTTTTCCAGAACCAGGAGATCAGTCGATCGAAATGTTGAGTACATTATGCAGTGACATACTTTGCTTACACAACAATGCGATTATGTCTTAAGTAATTAGTAACACTTAAACTCGGCGCTTCCACATTCTCGTCTAGGATTAATTTCCTAATTTTTTTTAAGGACGTCACCAATTTTTTCAGGAATATTTGATGAAAATCTGTTTTCAATTTTTTTTCATGTCAACAAATTGCAGGTGAGGAACATCAGACAATGTTCATATATTAGAAACATTAATTTGTTAATTTATAAAAAATACGAGCTCACGGAAAGACGGAATGCCCAGAAAAAAAAATTCTTGAAAAATATTTCAAATTGAAAGAATTTTTTTTTTTGTTTTTTCTTATAAAAAATTTATCTTTCTGTTGTTTTTTAAATCGTAAAAAGCTCACTGGTTCTGCCATTTTCAGTATTTGTCAATAATTTTTTTTTTGAGTAGCCGAGAGGGCCTGGAACTCCTCCAAAATCAGTCGTAAGGAATTTGGAATCATTCGATTTCTTCTGTAAATTAACAAATAAATGTTACAAAAATACGGGAATTTTTATGGTCGTCGCGCTGAGATGTTCCTTGACACTGAGAAATTGAAAAAAAATTGGGCAATAAAAAATGGTGAGACCCTTTGTTAATACTCCAACAAACATACAGTTAGATTTTATGGTACTTTCAGCGTGCGATCGGATAGCTCGTCTCACTAATAATTTTATTTTAATTCTCACAATATTTCAGCAGTTCCAGGTGTTCTCTCCCGTTGTCATGGGAATCAATCGGTAAAACATGAAGAGGAATGTGAGAATGAGGGAGGCAAAGTGTGGGGGCATTGTTTGTAAAGAACTATCACAAAAAAAAATTGAACAGAAAATTCTGGTGATTTCGAGCTTTGACAATTCTTTTGGATTTCCAGTGAACTTCCCGTTGGCTTGGTCGCTTCTATTGACACGTTCATTAGACAACATGTCTCAACAGAATTAATTGTACAGAACAAAAATATCCTACTGTTTTTTTAAATTTTTTGCTTTCAGAAAAAATTATTTAAAGTGAAAGGTTGAAGTATTCTGTGAGGACTTTATGGCAGATATCTCCAGAAATATTGAGTTTAGGGAAAAATGTGAAGAGAGTATTTTTGGAGTTCAGGAAATTCTCTACAAAAAAGATTTCCTGAGATTTTCACTAAAAATCACTGGTTATCGAGAAAATTCAACTGAAAAATCCACGATCACTGTACTCCTCACCACTCCATTGTCAATCCTCCCCCAGTTCCATTCCCTAATTTCCTCTTTAATTGCCTATTCATTTTCATCATTTAATTAATCACCATCACCTCACGTATCAGTACTTCCTCGCTAATGATATCCCTCTACTCCCCTCTAATTTTAATTCATAATTCTTGCTGTTTAATTTGATTACGACTGGATCAATAATCGCCGCAAATTTATTTAGAATTCAAAGTTTCCTCAGAGCCCAAGACTTTCAGCTTAACTCACTCTCGAGAAATGTAAATATCCGCAAGAAGAAGCTACCACTCAGCAATTTATCCCCTTAATTAATTAACTAAATACAACTGCACTGATTACTCCCGATATTTTGGAATGTCTTCTCTCTCACGTTTTTCACCATTAATTATTGTCAAAGAAAGGGCCACTAATTATTGTCACTCATCGACGTTTTCTGAAAAATTAATTTCCCAAATCAATCAGCTGATTAATCAATTAAAACGATCAGTCAATGTCCGTTGTAAATTTGATCGATTAAAAATAATTATTTCCGACCGATCGACGATTTAATTATTTTTTTAATTCACTTTAATCTTCATTACGTCAGAGAGAAAATTCCAAAAAATTGATTACTCTTTGCCAATCGCTTTTAATTATGGAATCAGTGCAATTGAACAGGTGCAGCTCTCGAGAGCGATTATCGAATTGACGCATCATTAATTTAATGAATATTTATTAATTTGGTAGATGTAAGGACGTCCGGAGTTGAGGGTCAGATGGTCTTAAGAAGTATGTCGTCACTAATTTAATCCCGAGCCTTTTAAGACCAGTTAAACTATTTAACAAAAAGAAAATAAAACAAATAAATTTTTTCTCTAGAATTCTCCCACGAGACAGTCAATTTTGCCTTTTCCAAATTCAATTCAGTATTATTTATTATCTAAAATTGTTAACCCAGTGTTTTTTCTATAGAATATATTTTTAAAAATCTATAGATCGTTCTGCAGATTTTTTTAATGGGATTGATTCATATAATTTAATTTATAGAAGTCTCTACCGCATTAGCAGGGGATTTTTCTCCCCTCCAAATCCCTTGGAGACTTGTCCGACCCTCAGGACCATTAGACCCTCAGTAAAAAAATTCCAAATTATAATTATTCCCAAAATAATTGATCTCTGTAATTTAATTTACCCAGTCTCCCCTAACGAGTGTTACAAACCATTTGAACCCAATTTTGTTAATTTTTTTATCATTTAAAGCTGTCGTTTCAAGTCATCGAGTTACACTCGTCAAATATTTCTAAATATCGAATCTCATAGTCACTTGAATTAATTAACAATTAATCGCCCAACTAACGTTTCCCAACGAGAGGTAAAATAAAAGGAAAATAAATTTGTCCAAACAAAAAATTCTATTCAAATGAATAATTTCCTTAGATCCATTAGAAAAAAAAGAGAAAGGAAAATTACAATCATTATGCGAATTTCCGCAAGTGCATAATTGCCATACAATAATTCAACTTCCATTATAATCTAGATATAATATTATTTATATATAAATATAAATTATTTGTCTTAGATTAATTGCATACACGGGATTCACGGATATTTATTCGATTTTCGTTAACGCTCGGCAATTCACGAATCATTCATTGTCGTCGGGTTTTGTTATTCTCACATAAATACGTGATAAACAATTAATAACGATAATCCATTGTAAGTAAATTAATTGGATTGGATTTAATTCATTAGTGAATAGTGAAATGCATCATGACTCCCAATTCGTTGAATTATCTCGGGTACGAATGGATTTAGAAGTAAATGCCCAGAGACATTTTTTCTCGAGAATTTTCTCAGCAACAAAAATGTTATTTAACTTTTTCTTCTAGCCCTGATAGTTTAGAAGATATTCGACAAAAAGTTGAGCAAAGTCTGTACGATTTTTGATGAGTCTGAAATTTTACTATTTCAGACAACTGCAAATATCTCGAAAACCAAGGGAGATAGAAGAAAATAGTAGAGGAACGTTTTTGCAGCTGATGAAATTCTCAGCAAAAAATATTTTTTGACTTTTTACCCAAAACCCACTGGATAACGAGATAATCGTCGAATTCAAGAAGAAATCCCCTTTCACACCACATTCCACCATTCTACAAGTGAACAAATTTGTCACAAGAACTTTGACACTCACTATATTTTCATTTCACTGAATATCTACTTAAAAAGCTGCTGTTTTTGTCATTGAGAAGAACATTGCTGGGTTAATCACAGTGCTGAAAAAATTCCTAGAATCTTACATTCCCCCTCTTGCCCCCCCGAACTTTTTGATAAAAGACATGCGTTTACGTGTAGCTTAAAAATAAATTATAATCATGACGAAGGTAGAGAAAATAATAGTTACAATTGGCATCTCTTTTCATTACTCTCCCGTTATTTCTCCACTCTTTTGCCGCGTGTTCTCAGCCCCCAACTCGCTCGGGAGCGACTAAAACGAGTTGAAATGAAATCCAGGATCACTTTTTCGTGAATATCTCATCATAACGTGGAGGTACAAAATTTTCCGCCATTACCTTTTTTGGAGCTTTTGAAATTCTCCACAAAAAATGTTGACACCCAAAATATCGTATCTCCCCTCAAATCCGAGATATTTAAAACAAAAACAAACCCCAGAGAATCGATTTTCTCGTTTTACCCTCCCCAGCTGAATAATTAAATAATAAAAAGTTTAAACTACTGGAAAAACTTGTTCTCTTGTCCTTAACAAAACATTTAGTACTCTATTTACAAATGAAATGTGTCATAAACATCATTTACTGATTTTTTTCATCCCGAGAAGTTGAATATTTCCCAGTAAATGCGCCTCAGATTCCGGTGGATTGCGTCTTAATTACGTCTTAATCCCTTAATTACCTAGGAAATAGATCTGTATGGCCTCATTAAAATTAAATCATCAACACCTCATGCTTTATTAATTCTCTTTCCATACACTAATCAACTGTGCTTGTTGGCCTTTGCTCATTAATCATAATTAATCATTAATTATCTTCAAGATCATAAAGATCAGTGGACACTTGATACATTTTGGTACCCCCCTCCCCCCCTTTTGTTTTATTTGCATGTCAACAACAATGATTCATAAAATTTTTCTTTTAATCTAGATCGAGCTTGACGGCTAATTAGTGGATTGAAGGCTAATCAACACTTGTTCCTGCGTCCTCGTCAAAATTATTTGAATGATTTCACTCGTGTTTATGCATTTTGTACCTAGAGTGAAGACGCAAGACACTTAATTCTACCTAACGCAATTATCCTAGAGGTTCTACTATTTATTCCCATATGACTGTCATAAGTGGTTGGAGAGTTGTTAAAATATTAATTTTTTTTTTCATTCCCCCCCTCTTCTTTTTTCATTACCTCTTAAATCTTACATTAACGTTATTTTTTTTTCTCATTGATTTTTAAAACTAGAATAAATATTATCGATAATCAAGGTCCTTTGTGTGAGATACTTTCCGTGACTGTTAATTTTTGTTTTGCTATTTTTTTTTTTATATTTTTCTTCTCTTTTTTTGATTTTTAAAATGATAATTGGGGGCTTATCCGGAACAATTGGAATCCTTAATGCACTGATTTATGATTCTTTTTCATAATACTGGACATTTGGAATGAAAAAGAATTAATTCGGAGAGACTGGAGGGAAATTAAAAGAAAAACGAGTATTTGAGTCAGGTAATTTTTCTTTTGCGGCTCATTCGATTTCGGAGTTAATTGGGCCGGGGGTCTCTAGGAAAATTAAAAAAAAAAATTCATCTTCCGCGAGTGGATTGAAGTAATGAGAGGAAAGCTATAGAATTTTTTCTAGTGAAATGAGGCATTCCTGGGAAAAGTTTTGATTTTTATGTGAATTACCTCATTATCTCGACAATGTAATTAAAAATTGTAGATATAAAAATGAAATTTGAGTCGAGGTTAAAATAAAATTTATTTCCAGAAATATTTGTAGAAAAATCATTTCAAAATATATTTTAATTATAATAAACATCAATTATCAATTATAAATTGTTCAAAATGTCTTGAAAATGAAGGAATTTCGAGGAAAAATATTAGAAAACATTGTGTTATCAACGAGATAACGATAAAAACCATGGAAACCCCAGTGCTCTTCATTCAAATTAATTATTGAATTATATAGGAGGGAGGGGGGAGAAGACTAGTATTTTCTGTTCACCAATTGGTGTATTAAAGATTCCAAAGGACAGTAAAAACAAAAAAAAAATCTCGATGGAAGAAATAATTGGCATTGAGACGTGTGCGATAGCCAAACAGTGAAAATTAATGAATTAATTAACCATTCAACTAACTAATCAGTGATTTCCAATTCTAATATCTAGTTGCCCATTACCGAATTCCATCAACTCTCATGTACGGCGATATTTCATTCAATTTTTAATAATTGGTGTGATCGTGTTTTTAGTCAATTAAACCTAGAGTTAATTAAATCTATCGATTCTGGCATAATTGTATTTTTTTTCCTGTTTCATGAGTTTTCCCTCTGTATTTTACCTACGATTATGATCTTTATGATTCCACGTATTTAATTATTTTGATAATTAGTCGGTAAATTTGTTGCATTGATTGGGCATTTCCTCACATCAATCGGGACTCACGTCGGCCCAGATCTAATGCCACTTTCAATTATCTACACTTTTGTTTTGATAAATACGTCCCGAAGAGATTTGATAAAGAATATAATGCAAATTAATATAATTACTATCTCCAGTTATTAAACAATCGAGTGGTAAACCGTAAGAGTCAAAATTTCGCGATTACTGAAACGAATTTATCTCGATAATGAGTGACTTTAGAAAAAAATGTCCCCAGATAGTTTTCGTAGTGCGCATATTTTCCTACAAAAAATGTTATTGGACATTATCCCCTAGAATCGCTCATTAACGAGATAAATCCACAATTAACAAGAAGCTAATGATACCTATAGTGAGAAGTTGATTTTTATTCTTGTTAAAGACGTTAATATCTCGTTAATGACTAGTTTTAGAAGGGAATGTCATCAGACATTTGTTAAAGAGCACAAAATTTCCAACAAAAACACCCAACAACATTTTCTTCTAAAGTCTTTCATTATCAAGATAATTAAATATTAAACATCCCCTTCTGTCACGTTATCCCACTCAATGAAATTCATTATTATCAGATTCATTTAGTTTAATACCCACTAACGTAAGATAATGTGACAATAAGAACCCTAAATTCGACAGAAAACTTAAGTCCTAATGCAATAGCGCAATCCAATGTAATTCCATTCCGAATAAAAACTCAACACTTTCGCCTAATTCTCTTTTTCTCCCCCCCCTTCCACTTCGAAGTGTTGTCCCTATTAAGCGTCAGAATTCTCTCCTCAATCTTAACTAAGCGTAATTCGCTTTCCAAAGTTTCGTCCAAGAGCTTCGGGTCCCCGAGTTTTCAGCAAAATAATAATAATTAAAAAAAAACAATTGACCAAAAAATTTGATTTTGAGAAGTCGTAAATGGAGACATTCCAACTGTGGGTCGATCCCTTGGACGTTCATTTAAAGCCTGGATTAAATTTTTCCAAATGTTTGACATTAGATTCGGACTGACGAATACAATTGTTCAGTATCTCCATTTGTATAAAAGATATTTAGCAACATCCAAAAACATAAATTGAGACTATTCAACGTTAAATAATCCGTTTCGATGATTTCTCAAGTATTTACCCAAAAAGTTACGTTCATTGAACTCGCAACTTGGTGGCCAATTTTCCATGAAAAATTCATCAATTATCGTTTCCAATAATAATTCATTACAATCATTAATCACTCCCGATAAATCGTGCAACTGAAAATACTCTATATACATGATAAATTCGTGTTAAATAATATTTTGGTAATGACGAACTCAATATGAAAGCCATTGAGATCACGACAATGGAAGGAAAAATTACTTTAATTAATAAACAGGCAGAAAATAAGCGTAATTATTTTATCATTTTTCATCATTCATGAAATAATAAATTCTCCTTTTAAAGAATCGTCAATTCATGAATTATCATTTCATAGTTTTTCTTTTTTTTTTCTTCGTAAAGAAAATCATTGTTCAAGAGATCAGCATTAAGCAGAGCTGTTTGTGTCCTTTCGTTCCTCATTAAATTCGTAAATCTAAATCTAAAAATGTGATTAACTAAAAGCACCTTCTTGATGTTATTTCGTATGATTTTGTTGTTTTCGTTAAAATGTACGACATTTTAAATAAGGCAATCTCTATCAAAACTATCAATTTTTCTTTCATCCCCTTTTTTTTTTTGATAAAACTGTTGGTAAGAGAGTAGAGAAAAAAAATTGGCCACCGAAGATGATTGTCCAATTCTAAGTCTAACGAGAGCTCTAGACATTTTTCACTCATCATTATTCTCATCTATCCTCTCCCTCGAGATATGACGTAATAATTTCTTTGTCTTTTTTTCTTTTTGTTTAATTAATTGTTTTGGTTATGCGCAATGGGCTGAGGGCATCGGCACTGTGCATTGTTAAATTCATTATTCTTTGACACATTGGCTTCCCTTCGATAAACATTTATCACACATTGTTTTTGTTTTTTGAGAAAATGTTCAAATGTCAAATATAGGGCGAATGGAATTACGCGAAGTACATTACTCGCTTTGTATTGGCGTGTACAGTTATTGCACGGGCCATTGCACCGGGTGTTCTGTCCTCACTGCAGCCCGATTGGTGACTTCCTTCGCCACTGAAATGAGAAAAAAATAATTGCCATGAGATTTTGATGAATAAAAAAGAGAAAAACAATGTTTGGCCAATTGAGGACGTAAAAGATGAATATAAAAATATCTTCAGCCCATATTTTTCTGATCTAAAAATGGCTGTCGTATTGGCAAGAGATGATTGAAATACTCCAGCAATTCTTCTCTTGTTGATGAATTAATTACCATAAATTTAATATCAACATGCACATTCTTCAGATTATTTACCTGTCATGCTCCTTCTCGACTAAATGATACCTCGCTCGGAATGCAACGAGATGAGCGTAATAAGCTGGAGCTGGTATACTAACTGATCTGGTACATCTGACGTACGTATGACAGAGTTGATAAGTCAAACACTGGAGTTCGTCGCTCTCAAAGTTATTGTCGTCCCACAGTACGTGATAATGAGATGGTCTTGAAGTTCCCTGTAATAATAATTTGTAAAAATAAAACAAACAAATTAATTAATCGAATTATCTCCCCACAAAATTTTCTCTTTCCCAAGAAAATTAAAAACAAAAATAGGCCATCTGAGCTCACCTGAATGCCCTGATGACTGCACAAATAGAAATCAAACTCAGTGGGATGAGTGATACAGACATCAACAGTCGTGCCAGCAGGTATATTTCCACTCTTTCCACTCTGCTCCTTCTTATCAGCGCAGAAAAGTCTCGTGTGATGCCTCTTCTGGACGACAATAAAAGTGACACCGGGTTTATAATCAGCTTCGAGTTTGATGCACGCCTCACGAATGGCAGTGAGCTCATGTTGAAGAACATGAAGGAACTGTCCCTCAGAGACCCCATCGCGATAGAGAATAATTCTGAGTGGTTTGTAGCCGCCGGTGCTCTTATAGAACATAAGCAACAGCTCTCTAACCATTGAGCTCAACTCCTGAATGATCTCCTGCCTGTGCTGTTGTACACGAACAGTGGCAGCATAACGAGATGGATGTGCATCAACACTGCCAACAACAGCTGCTATGCTTGGCTTTTTATTATCACCAGCTGGTGGATGGGTGACATCAGCCCCGAGGAATATCACTGGTTCGTTAAAGACCTTGGGTCTTATACTTGGCACTAGGATACTGTTTATTCCACCGAGTTTGACGTTTATCTTGAGACAAAGGTTCGACAGTGTCTGGGGAGAGGTCTTGTTGACGTTCTTGGCTTGTACGCACTGAGTCGCCATTCCCAGGAGTGTATCACCCACTCGTTTAACTTCAGCATAAACCGGTGTCTTCCCAGGCAAAACGACACAAACAAGTTGCAGAGCCTGAAAAGTTGACTTCAAATACCGAAACATGGGCTCCACCTGATCAGGCCCAGTGGCATACTTGCAGAAGCAGGGCTGTCCAATGATGGGCATTCCCGCGTCATTGCTGATCTTCTGTAATTGCAGAGTGAATGCCCTGAGTGCGTCCTCCCTGACAGTTCTCTGTGGTGCAAAGCAAGCGATAGCCCACACTCGTATCTCCACACCAGTATAAAACTGCTTGCCACGCATATCCCAGACCCCCTGATTTGGCAAAGCCTGCTGCTTGGTCTGTCCACTGAGTGAACTCACTCTGCCGCCATATTGGAGTTTTGGTGGTGGTAAAATTCGTCCCCTAACCTCCATCATACTATTGGAAATTGTCAAGCCAAACTCTTGTACATACGAGTCATTATTGAAATCAGCTCGCCTCACTAAATTATTAATTTCTCTTTCTCTATCCGGTGCTGATCTCGCTGTTGCCTTGATCATCGTCGATGTCTGCATATCAGTCAATTTTTTGATACAACGCTGACCCGCAACAATATTGCACACCTCTAGTGGCAGATAAGTGTGCTTATGCTCCTGACCAACTTGAAGGCACGGTAGATGAGGATAACGTAATTTCATTTTGTATTTATCTAAAAAGTACTTGGCAACAGTACACTCAACAGTCTGACCATTCTCCAATTGCAGTGGAAATGACTGCATCTGGGCTGGTTTTCTCGTAACATTGCAAACACGATATTTTCGTCTCATTGTGCCGCAGTGAGTGATTTCAATTTTCAGGCCCTTTATTTCTTTGGTAAATTTCACACGCTGTGAATCGGTAAGTGGTTTTCTCTGATCATTGACGTCTCTAATATCGAGTACTTCGCACATAAATTCAATGACAGGCTGGGCCTTGTAGAATGCCGTGGCTGACACATCAATGTTGAGCATCATTTTCCATTGGGAGGGCCGTACAGACTGATGAAAGCCAAACCAAACCTCTCTGCCACCACCCAGTGGATGATAGTAGCCGTCTGGTGTGCTGAAGAATGATCTGCCAACTGGTGTATATGTCATTGATGGCAGATGTCTCATTACAACGTCCAGGGCGAGAATGGCGTCGTAGGGTATCTGTCTGGTTCGTCCCTCCAGGGCCTCCTCAAGGGCGTACAGAGAGACTTGTGCTAGCCATTTTATTGCCACACGAAACACACGGTCTTTACCCTCACCAGGCAGTATAACCTCTAATTCTAACTTATCATTACCAATTGGCAATGGATCTCTTGTGTACAAATTATTTCTGCCGTCGAACACAGGCTTTAGAGTTCCAAATATTTTACTGTAAGCGTGTACCATTGTCTCGATGATCTCGCGATTCACTTTGCGTGGACATTTGTCAGGCTGGATGTTGATGTCGTAGTGATGGACGTAGCCACGTGGCATTGTTATTTGAAAATGATTGGCACGCAGGCCAATCGCGCGACCCTCGCGACCGATGTTTGGCCTTCGAGGACATGAGAACACTGGCAGTTCTGGAGGCTGAGGCGGTGTGTGTGTCTGGGCAGGAACTCCTCCCAGGGCGCCGGAGGCAACGACACTGCTTCCTGCTGCACTCGCTGCACCCACCGCTGTACTTGTTGTGGGCCCCGGTGGGGGAGCTAGAATAATTCATTTACTTGTTTATTTAGTTTTTCATTTAGCTCATCACCAGTGCCAACAGCTGCTGGCCTCTCTCGAGGGACTTGGATTGGAGGTCCCGGATTATTTATAAAGGGTTGGGCTTAGAATGAAAAAAATTCAGTGACAGGAGGAAACTCAGCTAAATCGCCAGGCTATTGATGAATCCATGGGATTGTGAGGGAAAAATATGACGAGTTTTGCAGAGTCAGGAGACAGTGTCAAATTATCTGGAGAATGTGAGAAGCGTTTTAAACATTCTCACTCAACAATCATTTTAATAATGCCAGTGAGACCAGTGGATTATCAATTAATTAACAATTCAAGAGTATTTTCCTGAATTATTGCAATGTCTGGTGACTAAACTACGCAATTAACTCCAGTACTGACTGACAATTACAGGGAAATTGTCAAGTGTCGGGGAAAAATAGGGAAAAAATTGTCAGTGCATTTGTCTTTAGAGGTCGACCACCCAATGGAACCTCTAAAAATATCCCCTCCATTATCTCCCTCATTAAACTCCCGCGGACAATTACCCAATCCCCCTATCAGTCGTCGAACGATCCAACCAAAACAGAAGACCTCTCCAACTCCATCAGCCCCAAAATGCAAAGCTCCCAATCTCATTGACATAAAAAACCTCCAAAATCCCCGGCGGGATTGCTCCTCGTGGGTGCCAGAGAAATAAAAAACCGATAAATCCGAGAAACAGAGATCCCTCCGCCTGTTGAGCCTCTACCCAGGTACATTCTCCAGAACTCAATGATTCCCCCTCCAAAATAACCCAAAAAAAATCGAGGACAGTCGTGTCCACAGCCCAAAGTCATTGAAATTTTGACGAAACCTGCAGTTCCCCCAAGTGTCAGCCACCCACCAAAGCTTCTAAAAATAATCCCTTCCTTTTTATCGTCCTAATTAACCCCTCTCCCAGCAATTACTCAAAGCCTGCATCCAAAATCCCCAGACGCTCCAAAACAAAAACCCCAAAGAGCTATTGATTCACGTGTCTCCATCATCAGACATGCTGTCCGTAATGTGCCTCGATGACTATTCCTCATACACATGCCTCTCCCCTCCCCGTGCTCACGTTTTCCAACGGAAAACTAATTCCAAAGCCCCAGAACCTGATGACAAGAGAATTCCCACTGGTCATATCCCCCCCGTAGAAGTGAATCACTCCCGGAGTAAAAAAGAAAAACAATAAATCCGAGAAATAGAGTAAATCCCTCCGCCTGTTGAGCATGCACAGGGTTCACCCAGGGTCATTCTCCCCAGAATTCACCAACTCCCCCATACCCGTCCTATTTCTTCATCCATTTTCATGTTCCCCTCTTCCCGTGACGCTCTAAGAGCCCAAGTTGACGGTAAAAATCTACGAAAATCATTGGAAAGATCTAGGACAGATGCAACCCAGTGAACAAAGGGCTCGAGTATTGTTTGGGGGATCGAAAAAAAAAGGGAAATCCACTCGGTCGTGATTCTAGACTCGCCTAGACAAGCCCAGTGGCAACCATCAACTCCATCTCCCCCTTTTCCCCTAGTGTTTCCAATTCATTGTGTTTTTATTCTCAACGTAAAAATCCAATCTATCGCCCTCACATGCACTATTCCAATGATTATTCAGGTGATTGAAACTTACGCTGGCCTACAGGATACATTGTCGTTGATTATTTGACAGTAATTATGATGATTTTGTATCACTAATTAATGGGAAATTAAAACAAATGGATAATTTAACGGAAAGGAAATTATCCCACTTTGGCCCCACACAACACCTCCCCACAAAACACACACTGGCCTGCTGCTGAGAGAGTCACCCAGAGGTAGAGAGTCTACTTGCAATGGCTGACACTCAGCCGATTGCCCATTGGCCGCTGGTGGACCAATTGTGCCGGGGCTCCAGGAGCCCAGTAGCCCAATTATTCGCCCCTCAATTTTTTTCGCCAGGAATTAGAGACGATAATTATTTATTTTAGTGTCTTCCTGTCATTATCATCGTCAACACCCTCGCTGGGGAAAGCATTTACCGATTTTTCTGGTCAATTCTGCCACTGGAACGTCTGAGGTGGAGGAACTGGTGGGGAACCGGTGCGCGGAACCCATTTGCCGGGGCTTCTATCGCTCGAGCCCACGGCCCTGGTATGGCTGCGCCCAGTGGCGCTTGGGAGTAATTTTCGGTGGTACAGTTGGCGGCAGTGTCCTCGGAGCAACTTCAGAGTGCTGGAGTGCAACGAGGAGCCGGTGGTCTGTACCCTTGCGTGGAAAGTTGAGTTTTCGTGCATTTTTGGGGGGAGTTTTCCCGAAAATGTCGATTCCATTTCACGGGAGGATTGGGAGGTCCTCGGGGATCATCTCTGCCATTACCAAGCAGCTGAAGTTGATGAGTTTGAAGCCTGTCAAGACAATTACGGTCCAGTTTGATCCGTTTTATGAGAAGATCAAGGAGACGAGGTTAGTACAAGGTATTCCCAACTCTGGGTTAAGTCTGTGGGGGTCTGGGAGACTGGGGCACAATCCCCGGGTCTCAGAAGACACTCTGGAGTCCTGTCACTTTCCAAGGAACATTTTCTATCAATTTTGATGTCTCCTCTACATCAAATTAAATAGATTAAAAAAATTGAGATTTTTTACGTTCACTTTCGGAGCAGAAGAATGCCAGAAAAAAAATTACTCAATTACTTCTTCAGTTACTTCAAATATTGCTAACTGAACGGAAAAAATGACAAATAGAATTTCGGTAATGACTGGCCAGTCATAAAGTCACAGGTCCAGGTAGAAAGGTAGACCTGTCCCTGTGACTCTCCAGTCACAACAGAAAATTCCCAGAAAATTGTTGAATCCTCATTGACATCTGCGACGTAGCAATCCCTGAAGCCCCCGTAATTCCTCCCAACATGACCGACAATTGTCATTGAGGCCAGGTAAATTATGAGTGCAATAGAAATTCCAGGGAATTGGGTATTTCATTCGGCAATTGTTGCATTGGCAGTAATGGCTGCGTTCAATCTCTGTAATTCGTCTGAATGGAAAATGAGGTCGATAATGGCGCACGCGCGCAACATTCGATTTTCCCGAGGAACTCTAGGATTACGAGGGATAGAAGGAATTATTTTTAGAAGAAATAACGAGTGAATCGCGAGATCGCCAGTCACTAGTCAATTTCAACGCCGGTTTGTTGGGCTTCAGGCGGAATCAATAGGTAATCATGATTTTTCTCGCGAGTCTCTGGAATTCTCGTTGGACATGGGGGACCTGGGGCAATTGTTTGTGATCATCTTCGAGTGACCAATGAAAGGGGGCTCGACTGACGTCAGTGATCGAGTTTTCGAGACGACTCGTTAGGTTTTGAAAGGCTACAACTAATTTTCCCCGGGGAAGGGATGCTTTTTGGCTGTTTAAACAATTTATTTCTAGGTTAAAAATGTTTAACCTGATGGTGAACCTGATTTTTTGTGGTCAAGCTCATGACAACAATCTTGCTCTCCCGAAGGATCTCAATTTTTGGGGGCTTGCGTAGTTTTTTTAATAATTTTCCTTGTTGACTTACCACTGCACTGACCACATCCGTAAGCCTTCCCCAGCATGGAGACAGCTGTTGTTATCCTCAGGCTGGACAGATCCGGCATGGGGATCGGCAACTGGTGCTCGAGTTTAGCCATCTCGCCTGTAAAAAAATAATAGCGGATTTAATTAACTATCAATGATTAACGAACTACCTTTCCTACCCTCGTCGACGTCCGACATTTTGAGACAGCGACAAAACCTCGTCAGGAGTGATCGTCCCGTCTGATAATTATGTTGCCCGTCGTCCGGAGGGGTCCAACAAAATTAGCCGACTACTTGATTAGAATTTCGGGTGTAAAGAGGTAAAAATTGTATGGAACTCTTGATTGCAGGCAGTTCCTGCACTACATCTCAGCCCCAAAGGTACTGCGGACAAACTTGGCGTGCAATCTGAAGACGAGCGTCGTCGGGGACAGGTCAGAGCCCACAGTTACCTGCGACCTCTGTAAGTACCCCACCCCCGACCGGACCCCAATTTTATTTGTCTCTGCCCCCCATTAACCCCCTCTCTCTCTCTTTCAATCCAGCAAATGGTGACAAGGTATTATTCAAGTGTGCCAATCTCGAGGCTCTGGATATTCTGAAGCTCTACAACAAGCATATAACCCCACTGGCACCACCTGAGATTGAGCAAGAAACAAAGGGAGTTGTTGTCAAGCTCAAGAAGAAAAAGAGAAAGATAAGGATAAGCAGACACAGGAGATAAACTCCGAGGAACGGAATTCAAGGGCACGTGAAGAGAATTACAAAACATTTCATACGAAACTCAGAAGTAAAATAGAGAGAAACCATAACCTCCAATCGGCAAGTGAACAATAAGATTAATCAACTCATTAATTTGATCCAAGATATTCATTAAAATTGATATCAATGCGTTATTAATCGACTCGATTGGGCAAGAGTCGTTGAACAGCTGATCGGAATTAATCGTCAGTACATTGGAGTCGATAGTTGATTGGATCGAGGGTAGAAAATAATTAAGATTGATTAGAGTGGTGGGAGGGACAATCAGGAAAATGCGATCAACGGGGAGGTACAAGGATTATCAGCTGGAACTTGTGGATACCCTCTACAGTTATTTCCCAGCATTTACAGACGTCTTCGACGAGGACACCTGGTACGTCTTCGTGGCGTGTTTTGTAGCTGGGACAGTCGTTCTAGCATTTATACTATCGAGATTCATCACGATTAAGCCGGTGGAGTAAGTGGAATCATGGGAGGAATAAATTGATTCAATCAGACTTCAATATTTCGTTGTGGAGAAGAGGCTCGGATTCGTTTTGAGGACTTGGGGAGGGGGAGGCTATGGGATTAATTAAGGCCCTACGAACTGTGTAAAGATGTTGAGATAAATATTAATCGAGTTTCTAAGTGAAGTCTCTGATTATTTTGTAGTATTAATTCCTGGGGGGAAGTGAGGAAGTTTAGAAAAAGAATTTCGAGATTTTTGTGTTGATGTTTGCAAGGGAGGGAGGGGAATTCAACGGGGGTTGTCAACGCATTTTTTTAAATAAATATTTTGGATGCGGAATTCATTAAGCAGAGGAAATTATTCGGCTCACGAGAATTTATTGGAATTAAAGGCGCGGGGAATGCGGAATTTAGAGAGAGGGATTGGAAATTATTTTGTTGATCTTTTTCCTTCTTTCGGGGAATTGTCAATCTCTAAAGTTTAAAAACAATTGATCAACTATTGGTTGAGTTAAGGAATCATAAAAAGAATATTTGGGAAAATTATTGGGGGACTGGTGGAGTTAGAAAGAAAAAAAACAACAAATCTCAAAATTCTGAAACCTTTAAAATGCTCTCCCAAAAAATTCCCCCATCATTTTCATCCCGTCGAACATCTTCTCCTCGAGTTTCGCGGAGAAACTCGTCGAAGAGTTAAACCTTGTGGGGGCCAAGACCAACGAACCCCCCGTCAAACAAGAAAAACCGAACCTAAGACCGTAAAAATCCCTCAACCCAATCCACTCCCCCCAACATATTTCCCACTCAATTCTCCGATCGAGACTCAGAGCGGACTGTCCATTTGAAGATTGAGAGATTTCCCGGCATAAAATAACGGGAATAATTATTCAATGATTTTATAAATAATCAGCATTAACTTTCAATCACTAATACCTTCCGTAATTAATTAATTTTCTTCTCAGCCATCGGTCGTTAATGAATACTTCAACAAATGAAAACCCCGAGTATTACTAAATCTCTCCCATCAATAATTAATTGTTTATATTCTGTAATTATATTTAATTATAATTATAAGCAATATAATATATGCCGTTACTTAAATGATAAATATATCCCGATGAATATATTATTTTATCGATTATCTTTAAAAAAATCAGTGATCCAAATGGCGAGGAATTAAATTAAAAACCAAAAATTAATTAAATTTCCCAAATTAAATTCCAAAAGATATCTAATTTTTTCTAAGCATTCCCAAGTCGTCAAGTAATAATACCAATTAAAAATTAATCACTTGCTAAAGAAATTCCCAAAGGGAAATCAAATATTAAACAACTGAAATTAAATACCGAAGTATCTAAAAAAAAAATTGATTAACCAGACAATAGAAATAATTTATTAACTAATTGAAGTAAAAACAAATCGAGAAATAAACGTCAGAATTAAAACCCGTCAATTATAAATGCCCTCGAGTATTTAAAAAAAAGTCCGAGGATTAAATGCCCTTTTTTATCGCATTCTCCCCCCGAAAAAAAAAATCCCAAATTTTCTGTCTGACTCTCATCCGTGCCTTTGTCCTTGCTATTCGCCTCGTTTCTCTTTAAATATACAGGGTGTACCCGCAGTACTGGATGTGCAACGGAGGCCTTGAAATCATGGAGTTCTCGGTGAAGGGAGGACCGGGAGGAGAGGTGCAACCAACGGGAGAAAAGAAATAAGGAAAGAGGAGAAAAACTGCACGAGAGGAGAAAGAGGCGGAAAGTAGACGTGTAGTCTAAAAGGAAGCAAAGGTAAGAGAAACAAAAAATAATAATAATCACCACGAGTGGGGATAAAATATAAAACTTTCTATACTTGTTGCGCGATAACGGTTATTCTAGTCTCCATTTTCATGCGAGAATCCGATGATTTGGTAATGAGACTCGTATAAATTTCCGAATAGTATGCACGAGTTCCAGTGAATTCCCTGGAGATCCCTGGAAATTCGCGAGCGCTCCCGGGTCATTCGATCGTCTCATTTCCCATGTCATCATCGAATTAACGATTTAACTGATGATAATATGGATTATCGATTGGCCAATTGATAAATCAGACTCACCTGTGGTTTTTGGACGTTTGGGAGGTGATAATCCGGGATTTTTGCGTTTCAGTTTTTCTGTTGTTGAATTAATTCACACTTGATAAATGTTTTTTAAAAATGTTTTACGGGCTTTATTTATGGTTCGACAACCTCCAGCGGTGAGTTTCGGTCTCGCAACATCGCTGGGACCTTTGGGGATCAGTTGAGAACCACTTCCTGTGGCTTGTGCTGTTGAGGCCTTCTCAATACGACTTCTTCTCTCTTTCCACCTCTGCAATAATCAGGGGAAGGGGGGGGGGATGTATAAAAAAATATGTGCATGTATATACGATCACTGTTGACACACTATCAAGAGAATTGAGGGATTGGGCATGCGTGAGCCGGCCGAGCGTGCAATTGTAAGCCACATTGTCCGGATTTTACTTATTTTGTTTGCCCTTGGCGAGGGGAGGGTGAGAGGGCTTGCGATATTTGGGTCTTGGTTTTTTGCTGGGAGACGCGAAATTCACGTGGAAACGCCGCGAGAGGTACGAGACGACTGAGACGCGGATGGAGGTCTGCAGGTACTCACGAGATTCGGAATTTCCGGCTCAAGGTGATCATGGAAAGTTTAATTTTTTGGGGGTGAGACAGACAATTTTCGGGTTTTTCTTCTGGGGGATTTTTTTATTGAGACCTCTCGACTCAGACTCCGGACTACTCATTCACCCCGGGGAAAATAAGTCTCGAAGGCGGCTTTAAAATAAAATATCCCCGTAATTCTACTATTTCTTATCTAATCTCAAATGATTTCTGCATCAATTCCCATCGCGATAGCTCTATTAAATTATAATCCCAACGTTTGCGATACTTTCAGTCCCCCGGGCCTCCTCTGGATAAATATTTATACGCGAGTTTTATTTTTTTATCGTTAGTACAGAGAAACGAGTGTAAGTTCGCATTTCCGAATGTTGACAATTGACTTGACAATCGGACGATTTAATTTGAATTGTTAATTTATTTCATCGTTTTCTGCTAATTTAATCCCTTCTTGTTCCCGCCGCGTTTTCTAATCCTAATCGCTAATTATATACAGGCCATAATTTTTTAAGTCTCGATTTACTTCAGTTCTCCTAAAAAAAATCACGGGAAGGCCATTTTTTGGGTGCCTAGAGTGCTCTAGCCCCTTGAACTTCCATTACCCCAAGACATTTCGCCTGCGTTGATCCCCTTTAATCATCTCGCCCCCACTTTCCCCATTTCACCCCCCAAAAGCCACCGAAACTACAGAAAAAAGCGAGAACTCTCTTCGTAGAACCCAATCATCATAAAACCATAAAAATAATCTGGACAATCTCCGAAGGGGGCGTATAAATAATTCTAAGCTAAATCTCGTGAAATTTCTCATTCTCCCGGAAAAATAATCCCTTGCACCGCTCCCCCGAACTATTTCCGCGTTGACCCACTTCGCGGCCCCCCCAAAAACCCAAGAAACCCGTAAAAAAAATAAAAATCGCGAGATCAAAAAAACAAATTTAAACATTTCGTCAGCCGAGCGCACTTGTCGGGTCTCCAACGCCGTCCCCATCCCGAAAACCCCCCCCGACCCCCACCGCCGAACGCCCCCCCCCCCCCCCCCCCCCCCCCCCCCCCCCCCCCCCCCCCCCCCCCCCCCCCCCCCCCCCCCCCCCCCCCCCCCC
>JAPYZM010000366.1:0-34666 GCA_030522845.1 Psyttalia concolor | reverse complement strand
AGAGCGAACCGCTAGCCCCTCTAGTTTTCGAGTAATCTTGAAAAAACTGAAGGCCCTTCGAAAATAAAGAATTTCATTTTTGGTCTCTCGCGTTTAGAGACATTAAAAAAATACTTTCAATTGGTTCCCGAGGCTCACACTTACCAGATCTTTAGGAAATTTCCTCAGGAATCCAACGCCGTTGAGAGCGAACCGCCAGCCCCTCTAGTTTCCGAGTAATCCGCAAAAGACCGAAGGCGCTTCAAAAATGAGTAATTTCATTTTTGGTTTCTCGCGTTTAGGGGCATAAAAAGAAAATCCTGCGCAGTTATTGTATTTGTTACTTCCGCATGTAAAATTTTTATTGATAATTTTTTTCTTCCGCGTTTTCGTTGCGGAATGCCCGATGTCGGTTATCACCAAGGACTTCGACACTGATCAAGTATTATAAAGAGCCACCGCTTTGTGGGTGGCATCAGTCGCTGCCTCGTGAATTTTTCTCGAGGGTATCGCGTTTACACGTCTAATTGAAAATTTAAGGAACTTCAATCGGCGAGAACATGGAGAAATCCTTCATTGTTCTGATGATTTCTTGCCTCCTGTCGGCTGCTTCATCTAGTCCCCTCCTTGCGGTAAGTCATTTATTAAGTTTAGTTGAGGCCAGGTGGTTTAATTTGCCATCGAAATCGCCGATCCATGAAATCATTGTACATGAAATAATTACGCAATTGTGAGCAAACCTACCTTCCGACCTGCAGAAGTCATGCTCGGAGGTGTGAAATTATGTTTGCTTGCCATTTAATAATTATTTTTCTTGTAATTAGTCGCGGCGATTTCAGGGCCATGAACTATTACACCCCGCCCTTAAAATATTGGCGAATGGGCATCATGGGGTTCTTTACTCCTGTTGGTTGGCACGCCGAGTCGAAGGCAAAGCTACCAACTACACCAATACAGTAATGCCTACTACCAACCATACCAACTCAGTAATTGGTGGATGGAAATTGACGCCTTGCCATGGGTGTCTGCCATTCGAACGAGTAAAAAAAACACCTGTCGAAACAGTCCAAGAAATATTTCCCATTTAATTCAAATTTGGCAAGTTTGCAATCCCAATTCACCGACAAAAAATCAGAAGAAGCGGTACACAAAAATCAGGAATGCGGCTTTCCCTGATTCCTATTACATAATCGATCCGAAGTACGGTAATGCCTCCAAAATTGAGCTTCTGCTCAAGTTTTAAAGCAATAAATTGCACAAAGTCCAGTTTCTACAAAGTTATCAGAAAGTCGTAAACTAGAGAATGTGCAAAAAATTTACGATATTTTCATGAGGCTTATGGCGAACAATAAAATTTGACTGCTACATAGATAGAAGATTTATGTCATACAGGAAGCATATAATACAGAAAATAAATTCAAAATCGCACTAGTTATTGAGGTATTGAACGATTTTAAATAGTCATCCGCATACTTCTTCAGACAGGTATCTCATTTTCGGCAATAAAAAAATTCCCTAACTGCGCATTAAAATTTTTTGACTTACGAAAAACTACCTACACCCATCTCCTAATTATTGTGAGGAGATGTTGAGATTTTCTGATTGGGCAATTTTTGTCGAGTGTCTAAAACGTAAAGAAATTATCAAACTGAACGGTAATTTATAGATTGAAAAATCGATTGATGAATTTATGTGCAAATTTTCAGCTTGGTGGTGCGGGGGGTGGTAAAACGGCATTGACCGGATCACTAGCGATCGGAGGGGGTGCGGGAGTAAAAGGCGGAGGCCTCGTTGGGGGATTAATCGGTGGAGCAGTGAATGCCAGTGGAGAAATCGCTGGGGCAGTCCTATCTGGAGGAAAACTGGCTGGTGAGTTGGGCGCTGACGTATTGCGCGCTGGAGGGGACCTCCTTGGAAAAGTCACTGAGGGAGTGGTAGGTACTGGAGAAGCAATTATAGAGGGAGTAGTGAAGGGAATGGGTAAGGCCGCAGCAGGACTTACTGGAGGAGTCAAAGTTGGAATATCTGGAGAGATTGAACGCATCGGTGGTGGAGTTGGGGGCATAAGCGGAGGTGGTGGTGTTGGAGGCGGCGGGGGTGGAAGTGGACACATAGGAGGAGGATATAGAGGAGGTGGAGGTGTTGAAGGTGGCGGTGGTGGAAGTGGGCCAATAGGAGGAGGATATAGAGGAGGTGGAGGTGGTGAAGGTGGCGGTGGCGGAGGTGGACACATAGGAGGCGGACATAAAGGAGGTGGTGGTGTTGGTGGCGGTGGCGGCGGTAGCGGGCAAATAGGAGGAGGATATAGAGGAGGTGGAGGTCTTGAAGTTGGCGGCGGTGGAAGTGGGCGAATAGGAGGAGGATATAGAGGCGGTGGAGGCCTGGAAGTTGGCGGTGGTGGAAGTGGGCAAATAGGAGGAGGATATAGAGGAGGTGGAGGTGGTGAAGGCGGCGGTGGTGCAAGTGGACACATAGGAGGAGGGTATAGAGAAGGTGGTGGTGTTGGTGGCGGCGGCGGTGGAAGCGGGCAAATAGGAGGAGGATATAGAGGAGGTGGAGGTCTTGAAGTTGGCGGTGGTGGAAGTGGGCAAATAGGAGGAGGATATAGAGGAAGTGCAGGTGGTGAAGGCGGCGGTGGTGGAGGTGGACACATAGGAGGAGGATATAGAGAAGGTGGCGGTGTTGGAGGCGGCGGCGGTGGAAGCGGACAAATAGGAGGAGGATATAGAGGAGGTGGAGGTCTTGAAGTTGGTGGTGGTGTAGGTGGACTCGTAGGAGGAGGATATGGAGGAGGTGGAGGTGTTGGAGGCGGCGGCGGTGGAAGCGGGCATATAGGAGGAGGATATAGAGGAGGTGGAGGTCTTGAAGCCGGAGGTGGTGGAAGTGGGCAAATAGGAGGAGAATATGGAGAAGGTGGTGGGGTTGAAGAGGCAGGCGGTGGAAGTGGACACATAGGCGGAGGATATCGAGGAGGTGGCGGTATTGGAGGCGGCGGAGGTGGAGGTGGGCAAATAGGAGGAGGATATAAAGGAGGTGGAGGTCTTGAAGTTGGCGGTGGTGAAAGTGGGCAAATAGGAGGAGGATATAGAGGAGGTGGAGGTCTTGAAGTTGGCGGTGGTGGAAGTGGGCATATAGGAGGAGGATATAGAGGAGGTGGAGGTGCTGAAGGCGGCGGTGGTGGAGGTGGACACATAGGAGGAGGATATAGAGAAGGTGGTGGCGTTGGAGGCGGCGGCGGTGGAGCTGGATATTTGAAAGGAAAATATAATGGAGAAATAGAAGGAGGAATTAAAGGAGATGGCCACCTCAAAGGACAAAGCGAAGGAAAATTCAGCGGCAGTTTTGGACTCGAAGGCGCGGGACTTATCGGCGGAGGCTTAGTCGGGAAAGTTGTTGGAACGGCGTCAGAAACTGCAAAGGGAGTATTAGGTGGAATACTTGGTTGATATATTGTACTTGAAGAAAATTATATTTATGACATATTTATATAAGTATATTCAGCAGAGGAAAATTATGTGTAAGGAACTGTAACATACTGTAATTATTCGGAAGAATATTCTTCCAAATTTATTGAAATAAATTGCTTCAAATGAAAAATTCCCATTAAAAAAACCTCTTTATTTTTTTGTTTCAAAAATCTTTACCAACACCCATAAGACATGAGATAATGTAAAAATGACCGCGTCTAGAAATGCCATTAATTCATGATTTTCTCGGTTAAGATAAATCCATCAATTCTTCTCATCAGATGCTCAGATGTTTTTCCGTTTTAAATAAAATACCCATAAAACGACAAATATGAAAAGAGATGCAGGCAATTGGTCCATGAAATACTAATTATCAATTAATTCAAAGGACGTTCTCACGACGATCACACAATGAACAATCTTCTCCAGAATCACGGGGCAAAATTCATCTGCAAAGTTCCGGATGGCCTGCGCGAATTATGCACAGACATATCTCGCGAGGTACGTTCACATCTCCATTCATCATGTTTTCTTCATGAATAAATGCCGTAAAAATCTTCAATTTTCCCAGGTGCTACGCACTCAGCCCGCACAGATATATAGCTTCATCGCGGAATACGTGGAAGGTTTACGATTAACCCGGGAGAACGCAAAAATTGCTGTGAAATTAGTTGACAGCATTATGGCGGATAGCGAGGGCATTGTTAATCTTCTCAACCGTTGTGGATTAGATCTGAAGCAAATTGCCGCTATTGCACCCGAGCTCCAGGCAATTTACCACCTCTACACTCTGAAATTATTTATTCTTATTCTTTCCATTATTCGCAGAGAGCTTTCAGGGATTATGTGAATGATACAGATTGCACGTGTTCAATATCTTCCGATGCTTGTGACGAAGTTGAATGCAATGAAGAGAACGAATTGACTATCACGAAAATTGTGGAAAAGGCAGGACTGACTTTGGAGGTCGCAGAGAGAGCGGCTGTGACAATTCAGGTTGTCCATTTCATTAAGATATTTTTTACAAAAATTCTTTCACTCAAATTTTCAAATTCTTTATTTGAAGAAGGAAAAGATAAACTAATCCAAATATCAGGGGAATTCAATTTCCAAGAATACGAAAAGATATCATAAACTGCAACCTTAACAACTCAATTGTCAGAAAATAATAGCTTCCTTCATGCACAGAGAGCCTTCCTCCAACATTACAAAAGAATCACTCAAAGTGAATTCACTGGTGAAGCATCATGGAAGACAGCAATAATGAATACCATTGAAATTTTGCGAAAAGCCGGTCTATCGGAACGAGCAGCTCTGAAAACCGCCGGATCAATAGAGGTAGAACTCCTCTGCTCTCAACTGAAATATTTGAGGTATTTATGGCGGGCTCCAGGAAGTCGAAAAGAAAAATTGAGAAATTGATTTTTCGTTAATAATATTCGTCAATTTTACCACAAATTTTACACGATATTCCAACTACCCTAGAAAAATAAAAGAAGGCTTCAAATATGCGGGGATATAGTGAAAAATTTATTTTAAAAAATATCTTTTACGTAAACATTTTCGAAATATACTATTTTAAATTTATATCTCATTTTTTCTAGCGATTTTCGACGGAAAAACCATAGATTCTTCTCCAACTCGTCATAAATATTGTAATGGTGGGTTAGATTTAATATTTCCCATTCTCATTTTTCTGCAGTCGAAGTATCAGAAGCTCTACACAAGGAGAAATGAAATGAAGTTGTTCAATGGTATGAAAACAAGACATTGGGAGGACAAAAATTCTCTTCAAAGAGATTTATCGAAGTGAAATTAAGTCCCTTCCCCCCCACTTTGATTTGCGAGAGTATTAAAGTCATACTTTTCATTTTCATTTGATTCAGCGGCAAAAAATGAGGGGGAAGACGAGAAGAATGGATTTCCACGGACCAATGAAAGTATTCAAGCTGTCGCTTGGTTGAATATGATGTACGACGACTCCGGGATTACTCGGGAACAGGCCAATCGAGCTGCAACGATTATTCAAGTAACGAATGATATACTTGAATTTAAAGCACTAGGGAACATCAGTTTTCTCGTTTTGCATGAATGAAATATGAATCAACGAATTTCACAGACAAATCTCACGATTTAGCCGAGATTTTTCCATTCATTCGCCATTTAAATAACTGAATTGACTTAATTTTAATTTTTCTATTTACATAAGTTGTTGAACAATTATATTTCTCAATTTATACAATTAAAATGCACAAAATGACATGTGTTGTTTGAAGGGATGAAAAGTATTTGGAAAAGAAAGACAATAATTCACTCATTTCCATACCTCAAAAGCGCACTTTCCGCAAGTATCGATCACGCAAGAATTCCAGCCTACGGCGCTCCACCTCAACGGCTAGTACGGCTGCCAGGGAAATTCTCGACAAGTTGCATCAGAGAATCTTCGACAAAGTTCTAACGGGCAAGGCAATTCCCGGGGAGTTTGGCGCGATCCAGGAAATCGCTAAGGCAACTGAAAAACTTTCAAACGCCTACGAAGAACGCCTCAATAGCTCCAAATTGTCCCACGATAATGCAAGTAAGTGCAATACAAGTTTTTCATTGAGTATAAACATAAAACACTCACCTACACTGAATAAAACGGGGGAGTAATTAATGTTGATTAATTGCTTGCAGTGAGCTGTGAGGAGGAAACTGGAGTAGGAGATTTCAAAGAGGATAACGAGCATTTGCATCACTGAAGATTTTAAGATCCAATTTACAATGTTCAATGTTGAATCCTTAATAATGGGACTGGATTTTTTTGCAACAATATTCTGCGGATATATTCAAGTATTTCTGATAAAAAAAAAATCTACTTTCGTGTTTGTTTGTTGGGATGTTTATATTTTTGGAGAACAGAGCTTTCGTTTTAGAACGGAAAAAAGTGCACAATTACGAAATGGGCGACCAAATGAATTCTATTTTATTCAGTTATTTGAGTGATGGACGTTTTTTAAATGTCCAGGGATTTCAGCCAGAGTATGTGCGATACTCCACGAGAATAACTCAGTGAATTTTTTTTTTTATTTGACAGTGGGTGGCATCTCCCACTGGATATTTACATGAACAATTTGGAGTATTCAGTATCCGTTGAATGTCATTTTACATGACGTTCCAATAAGCCTGACCCACTTCGACGCGTGTATTTCATTGTCGAGAGCAGTTGATGGCTTTCGAATATTCTTTATCAAAAATTGGCGTGTGCGATACTGATTTCGATTTTTTTTTGTGCCATTTGTTCGGCGAGGGGCGAAAAAAAATCTATCAATGATTCATTTAATAAAATCATTCTCCAAAAATACATCATTTTATAAAACCCATAAATAAGCAAAATCTCGATGTGGAATTTTTATAATCACTCAGGAGGAGGTATCCAAAAAATACCATGAGCTCAAATTGTCGTCGTTTCGTCCTGATAATGAACGACACGTTTTGTCAGCCGCGATCTTTTGGCCTTGTGTTTCAATCGATCCGCTAACTTGTTGAAACGTAATTCTTTAGTCGACGAGTTTTTCCGAGTACAACAGGTCTCACTGTCGACGATATCCTCACAACTCTCGGCCTCTTCTGTCGTCTCCTTCGAGACGAGATCCTGCATTCCACTGCATGACACCGTTTCACTTAGCCCACTGCACAATTCCCCAACTTCGTCAATTTCCTCGTCCTGAATTCGCTTTGACTTGAGCTTCTCCACGAGAATGTCCACCGAGTCTCTGTGCTTTATCTGGGGGACGTTTTTCACTGAATCCTCGTCTTCAGTTTCACTCTCTTCAGGAAGTGAACGTCGTTCGCTGGTGAATTTCAACAATTACAGGAAATTTGAAGCTGTTTTATTTTTTAATGTCTCTCCACGCGAGTCTAGTTTAGTTTGGTCTAGTCTAGTTTTTTTTACTGGGACTGTTCAATGATAAATTCTTGGACAAACTTGCCTACCTCTGTACGCTATTCGATCTTGAATGTAATTTTTTATTGCAATAGTCCTTGGCTTCTCTCTCAACATTGCATTTCCAGTCGTAAAGGAATCTTGGACACTGGAGTCTCACTGGATAGCTCAGCCTGTTTGGACTCAGAATACAGTTCATCGGGTTAGATATGCACTTGGAGTGGCGGTGCATCTGGCAGCAGTGGGAATGGCACTGAAAACTTTGACATCTTGGCTCTTGTTTAATTCTGCTCCTCCTCTGGTACAATCGCTGCATCTTCATCAGTGATTCTTCTCGACTTCGGCGCTCCCACTCGTAAAGTTTCCGCGGAAAATCCAGCGATTCATCATCATTTCTCCTGTCGTCTGCAAATTAATGGATATTTCATTTTTTTCCGGAGAAAATTTTCCCCTCTCTCTCTCTCTCTCTCGGTAGTTTCAAGGGAGACTACCAATCTCGGGAGACGCAGTTCTACGGAGTTGATTTATCGAATCACCATCGCCTGATTTTTGATGGAGGATTGACGTTCGGTTGTAGCAGGAGCAATTCCTCCTGATGATCCGGTGGGAAGGGCTCTCAGTGGACACGTCAAATCTGAAAACAAATTTCGCCAGAGGAAATACTAATAAAGGGAAAACGACAAATGGCAATTTTTTAATTGTTCTATTAAATTATTGATGAATTCCCCTATTCGTCAAATTTGAATACGTTTATTTGATAGCATTTCTGGTGAATAGTCAATGAGCCTTCGGTCGATTTAAATCCAATTTTTGTAATGCCTGCATAGAATTAAAAAAAATTCTGTTGGATTCTGTTGGATATTTATTCGTCCAAAAATTGCCAGAATTTGTTGGCGAACTCTAGATTGAAAATAAAAAAAAAATGGCCTTGGATTAAAAAACTGAGAATTCCATTGAAATTGTAAATTAGATCCATCGAAATATCCTCTCACCTATCCTCGGCATCTTTGAATTCTTCCGTCTCATTGACCACATCACTCTCTTGCCCGAGAGGCTCCGGATGCTCCCTATGCGATAAACATTTAGTAAAATCTCTGACAGAATCGCGGCCGGTTTTTTCCTGATGAAATGCACTCTCAACAGGGGGACAATTTCGCCCACAGCGAGATCCACTCAAAAGTCTCAGTCTCGTTGAATTCTCCGTCTTATTAGCCACTTGAATGCGCTTCAATCCAAAATGAAAATTACCATTCCGCTCAATTACTTCAGTACTGAATATTCTGCATCTCCACTCATATTATTTACCTCGGTATTTTTGTACGCGCTTGTAGCGATATTTTCCGTAAATTTGCGTCGCGCCCGGTGAAATGCTATTGCCGCTGCTGCGAGCTGTTGAGATGCGGTCGGTGAAATTTCTGACATTATTCCCTGGAGAAAAACTACTCTTCGAGAGGTTAAAATAATGAGGTTAACGATGTTTTCTTTTATTTCCGTAGTTAACCGATAGCATTGTTTCTCGCGGGCTCTACCTTACAGGGCTTCTGCAACTACATTCTACAGAAAAAAAAAAAATCGCTAAAAACCAAAAAATTACTGTCGAAGAATTTATTTGAATTCTGCTCTCCATCAAATGAGTATCGTAAATGTTATTCCTCTTCATTAAACTGAAATTCCATTAATCTCATCCAATAAACTCCTTTTAATAGCCTCATCTTTCCGCCAATCTGCCTCACAGAGCCTCCCTAATTGAATAAAAATCCGCCGATCCAACCGGATTACGATTCCAAGTGCTTCCCCATTTTTCTCCAGTTCCTAAATCACCAGTCTCATGTAAACATAAACCACTATCCAGTATCATTACATCCACATCTGCCACCAATAAATCCGAAAGAAATTTTCCGCCTGTATTCATCTCCCACGCAAATACTCAACTCAAATGAGCTTTTGGTTGACAACATTGGCCCCTAATGAGCGTAAAATCACCGTGAATAGACCATAAAATCTCGATTACTCAGGAAAAAAAAGTCGCGGAGGCGGCGGGTGGCAGGGGAGAGAGGGGAAAAAATCGCCGTTAATGCACCCAACGTTAGCCAGATTTATCGCGGCAACCAGGTGTACTGTATTTACCTTAGTGCGGTTAAATATTCGCCGTTGGTTGGGAATACGATCTCGTTAGCACCTTGGAGAAGTGCCCTCTTAACTGTACCAATTAAGCTTTTCCTCTGATATACCCCCACTGTAAGTAGACGCAATTATAACGATACATAAACTTGAAAACCAAATCTTCTTATCCGTTAAAACTTAATTCGTTTAATGAGTCACTTACTTTGAATTCGCGGGATACATTTGTTTCGCGAACTAATGGAGGGATTTTAATCGGTGGATTTTTTTATTTTACAAGCTCTGAGGGATGAATGTATGAACTTTTACGGTAAAAAAATTATTTCTCGAGTAATTGTTTAGTATAAATATTTTGAGGCACACGAGTTTTTTTATTACATAAAAAAAAAGGGATTTATATCGGGAGAATTGCACGAGATGTTTATAACAATCTATTTACAACAATTACAGGCTGGTTTCAGAATGATTTTGACAATTGTTTCAACTCTGTTAGTTGTAAGTCTACCATTTGTTTACAATCAACAGTGCAATCTACCCGAGTGCTATGAGGAGGGTAAATAATAACAGAATACGTAAATAAATAATGAGTGAGCTGAATCGATTGTTGTATAGTATTGGCTCAAGATACTCTGATTGTTAGTGAAGCGCCTGACGGAATCGATCAATGAGCGAGTTGATGCCTGCGAAGACTTTGTGGAGTTTGCATGCGGCAAACAGTTTCCGCTATTTGAGACATTGAGTGTGTTCAATGGCACGGGTGTTGTCCAACCGACTGCGTATCACCTCCGACTTTGGTGGATCAGGAGAAAATTACAAGCCACTCTGAATGAAGCTCTCGACAGGGCTGACGAGAAGGGCATTCGTCTCGCTAAAATTTATTGGCAGAGTTGCAAAACCGGTGAGAGGCACTTTCATCCAATTTTTTATTTATCCATTTAAAGGATACAATTCATGGAAGAATTTATTGGGTAATTGCGCTGGAGTCGGTCGGCTATATCTTGGAAAAGAATGGTCGGGTGAAATATTTTTCGATATAAATCGGACGATACATTGACCGATCAAATGACATCAAATACTCAACGCCGAAAAATCTCCCTTGGGGGAATTCTCCAGTGCGATCAATAGTCACCGAAAAATTTCACCGCCGAGTGCAAAAAATCGGAATAAACGCATGTTCAATCAATGTTACAAATGCTACTACAGTTCCCACGTTGTTAACAATTGAGGAATGGAAAAATCCCAGTGAAAATCTGAAATCGAGTTAAATTTTCACAGCAAACGCTGCGCTCGGGCATTAATTGTCTCGCCAGTTCCCAAATTCCCATGTTACAATGACCAGTGATTATCACTCGAATTACCACAAAAACTGATGAAAATCCATGAAATTCATCATCAATCATTTTGACAGACATTTGTAGCTTAAAATTTCATGATATAATAAATTGATTAATTGAGATTGATGCCCTGGGTAATTGTAAAAAAAAAAATGACAAACAGAAAAAAAATATTCCGCCGGAAACTTCGGTTTCTCAATAAAAAATATAGCTATTGACAATATTTTGTGACGCTTAAAAATTCAAAAAGAGAAATATTAAAAAGCCATTAGCAACAGAATTTTAAACAAAAAGAAAAATGACAAATCGCCTGCTAGACGAGCCACACGAAATTTTTTCTGTAATTTTCCCTTACGCCTGATATTTTCATTCTTCTCTCCAGTAAAAGCCGAAGAGCTATTGGATAATGTGCGTTTGGTATTCAAACAACTGGGTGGATGGCCGGCAATAACTGATGCCTGGAACGGCAGCCACTTCACTTGGATGGAATTCAGTAAACGCTCACGACGTCTAGGATTTTTGCCAAGCATGTTCATTCACATTGGAGTCAATGTCGATGACGTTCACCAGCCGTGGAGTCCAAACGACACAATAAAACTTACGGTTGTTAAAAGTTTTCTCTCATCATGCAGTTTATGCGTTATTGAATTAAGAACTTGTCTGACCTAGATATTCTGTTGAGGGCCGTCTGTACGGCGGAATTCCCCCAAGAGTCTTAGGTAAACTGGTCCAGGTCGTTTCTCCACCCGATTTTTTGGCGCGTCCGAATGTCTAAGTCTTTAAAAATCCCAGAATAAGAATTATTCTCGGATTTCAATAGCTCTGAAAAAATTACTGTACCGCTTGAGTAAAATTGGTTGACTTTTCACTCCAAGTTATCGAGGGATAAATTGAAGGGCTAAAAAAAATTATTCTCTCAGTCTAGGTTGAAATCGTGTGTTGGTATGTATGAGGACTTTTCCGTTGCCTCCACAGGTACAGAGACCGGTGCATAGCAAGCGATTGGTAGCGGAGAGCCAGGCGTACTTGAGGATTGCCAAATTCTTGACTCAGTCCAGGATGCCTGACGAGGGCGAGCTTGAAGATGCTCTAAAATTTGGAACTCAATTCGAAACAGTAAATTTTAACGGATATTTTGTTTTCGATCCCGAATATAAAACGCGAATGGACGTAAAATCGAGTTACGACACGTGATTTTACAGCTGGACTGCGGCACCAGCGGAGACATTCACATGACGGAAATGACAATAGAAAAACTGCAGGAGGTGTATCCAATCGTCAACTGGATGGAGTATTTATCAGCTATATTGACACCTGAACAACAGAATCGTCTGTCATTTGGTGATTCGGTTATCGCTGACACCTGCTTCCTGGCGCGTTTCAACGATATATTGGATACCACCGATAAACGGTTTGCCAGGGGCTAATTTATTTCCTCAATCGAGGAGATAATTGATACTTCATGACTAATTTTCAGATTGCTCGCGAATTATGCATTTTTAACGATAATCGATGATTTATTTCGCCTCATCCGGCCGGAACTGGCGTTGAGCTTTGCGGGGAGCCAGCGAGAGATTGAGGAGATCTGTTTCGATTCTACTGCGACAATGTTAGTAATTGATCGATTAACAGCAAAAAAATCTTCACTTAGAGATCTTAAAAAATTCAATGCAATCCAATAATTTCCATAAATTTTTGTCCCGCGGCGATTTCCCCCCCTAAAAAGATTTGCGAAAGCACTTGACATGATAATTGCAAAATTGACGCCACAAGACATCAGAGAGAGGCTACCGGAAATAGAAAATCGACTGCGAGCTAAAATATTCAGATCAATTCTCGAAAGTCCCTGGTTAGATTACGAAACCCAGTGAGTTTGAACAGATATAATCTCTCCAGCTGTGCATCAATTTATTTAATAACGGAAAATTATTACAGAATGAGTATAGTCAACAGAATGCAGGAGTTATCATTCATAAATCTCTACCCCGACGGCATACTCGATGATAAATACTTCAACAGGGTAATTGCATGTAACGAATTCAAAGTGCACTCTAATGCAATATTTATGTAAAAAAATACAGATCCTCGAGCCACTTTACATTGACTTTTTTTTTTCCAGTTGGAATTGCTCCAAACAGACACAATTCAAATATACTTTCCCCACATCAATGGTTTTCTCGTTGATCATTACTATCTGCAGGCGGGACGACCGCGGAATAAATATATTATTTATGGGGAGAATGGAGAGAACATCAGTTTCTTGGATATATTTTCGCCGAGCGATCTTATTATCAGGCCTGACGGTCTGGGAAACAGAGTCTGTGAGTATTTTTATTCATATCGGATGAGGGAAATTGTCATTTTCATTTGATATTTGTTACGGGGAGGGCTACGCCCCCCGCTCGTTTCGCTCGCTTCGCTCTCCAATGCCGAATGGGGGGCGGTACCCTCCGCTCGCTTCGCTCTCCAATGCCGAATGGGGGGCGGTACCCTCCGCTCACTTCGCTCTCCAATGCCGAGTGGGGGGCGTCACCCTCCGCTCGCTTCGCTCTCCAATGCCGAATGGGGGGCGTCACCCTCCGCTCGCTTCGCTCTAAATCGTCCAAACGAATTTTTTTTTTTGTTTCCAAACCGAATAAAATTTTCTACCGAATTCGTCGAATTTTCCTGATCAGTTTTTCGTACGAAAAAATATTTTACGTTCCCCAGATATCCCAGCGGCGTCAGTATTGAGCAGAAAATGGTATTTCTCCCAGGAACTTGACTTTCTGAATTACGCATCAGTGGGACGGGAAATAGCAACCGCCCTTGGGACTAACATTTTTCACCAAAACTGGCCGATTACCCCCAACTTCATCTCAAAGGGTAGCACTTTCTGGTCGAAATCAACGCTGAGTCCTTTCATAGACCGTGAATCATGCTACACCATCGCTTTCACACAGGTATAGTACAGCAAATAGCATATACCCGACGTTCTCCAGTGTCCGAGAGGAATAATCCCGGAAATCCCATTATCCACTCGGCATGAATGGGACTCAAGAGCGTCTGGATGCGTTAATTATTGGAATCGGGCATTGATTGTACACCTAGAACGACTAAGCATCCTCGATACTAATATTGATATTGACGTTTGAGTTTCGGTATGTTGCTGTAGTATTCTATGCATCTCAATTATTCAATTGATTGACAGACTGGTGGGGAATTTCATTCAGCTGCACTAGTGTTTGCACTCATCGGTGCTGCTGAAATCAGTTATAAAACTATTTTCGATGATTGCGTGTTTGGTGACTGCGGAGCAACACTTCCAAGTGAGTTATCCCTTTGTTTTGTTTTTAATTTTCTCTGTTAAAAATTTCTAACACCACTGGAATTTAAATTTGGATTTAATCAATCAAGGCATTTCTCTCACATGCATCCAGATTTCAACTACACTCCCCGCCAGCTCTTTTGGATCGACTCAATCGCCAATGACTGCGACCGTAATCTGAAGTACAGATACAATACAATGCTAGCGAATAACCAGGCTTTCGCCAAGGACTTCAATTGTAAGGTGGGCTCGAAGATGAATAATCCCAACAAATGCACATTTTTCGTATAATTGACAACAATTTTATCTTCATACCGTGGACAAAATTGTGTAAAATTAATTTTACACAATTTATAATATACTGCAATTAAAATAAATATCCCAACGTTGAGTGCTAGAAGGTGATCCCTAAACTAACTACTCTTAGAAGCCAACCAATGGGAACAACAAAAGTAGTGCAAAAAAATCTAAACACGAAAAACAAATAATTTCAAACAATACCCATTCTTCTTATAAATAACAACAATTTTATTTTCATACTGTACACAATAAATCCTGCACTCTCTACTTCAGCAAATTTACAATTATTCAGTTGTATTAAGGGCTTCAGGGCGTCGATTAAGTCGTTTCGTTGATAATATGAATGTAATTAGCATCACGATGAACACTCATATGCAGTCGTGTCTCTATTATTATTTAATAACAACGTGTTTAGTATCAATGGTGACTATCATACAATCTTCACAATGTACAATGCAATACAAAAAACAAGTATAATTCAATCGAGAGCGAGATAATCAACGAAAAAAAAATACTGAATATTGATGAGCGAGGGGGAATGAATTCAGTGATTACGAGTTCATCCATGGTGGGCACGAGACAGGCGGCTGATAACCCTGTGAAACAGGAACTTGATATTGTTGAGGATACTGGGCTCTTTGTTGATGATGATGTGGCGGTGGTGGAGGTGGGGGCGGCGGTGGATTGCATATTGAATGCATCAATGGAAGCGAATTGTAAGGCGGTGGCTTTCCAGCGTATGGGGGAATTTGATTGTACTCGATATTGACGTGGTGCTCCATACTTGATTGAATCGACGAGCGATTCTGATCGCCGTCTGATTGACCTGCAATGGTATTTTTAATTGAGCGCCTCCGGCAACTCGGGTGGAGCGGATTGGAAGGGAGGTCAGGGAATTTTTTTCATTACCTCGGGATGGCCTTATTTGAGGTGGCGGCATGTTTGTGGGTGGCGGTGGCGGTGGCGGCCGAATCCAGGACATTCGAGCGTCGTGAGCCTGCCAGGGGACGGCATGCGGCGGTCCTTGCACTGCTGGCGGTAATTGACCGCATTCTCCGTCGAAATTTAAATCGTTGCCTGGACGTGATATTTTTATTATTGCTATTGGCTTTGTTCTAAGGCGGGCGTTAGCGAAGGAGGACATTATTATTATCGACAGTTGCCTCGTCATCTTCAAAACGACGATACTGAACTTGATTTAGGAGTTGAAAAATTATCAACTGTTAGAGGAAGACGAGAATTGTTAACGGGGTAACGGGTCAGACCTAGCAGAGGTCAAAGATCACGAGGATTGCTTCCGTAGCTTTCGCGGCTTTGAAATTTTGTGATATTTGAGATTGTGATTCTGGCAATAAACAATTCAAGATCAGATTGTTTTAATTTTGCGTACGATTGTGGAAAAAGTCGAGGGGCTGAGGGTCTCAATAGCAGAAAATGATTTTAGGTAATGAATGGAGAGCTCCAGTGATTAAAATTAATTATAATTAAGAAAAGAATTCAATATTTTCACGTACCGTGCATAACTCCACTGGGCTTCTGCTCCATATTAAGTTTCTCACCTGTATGATCAATGACCAATAGATTAATTAAACCATTTTACCATCCTCAACGTTAGTCTTCTAATTATAGAGTACATTCTACGAGATACAATAAAAAAAAATGGTATACACCAGAAAACAGGAAAACTGAGGAGCGCCGTCTAGCTGGAATTTAATAACCCAGAAGAAAGAGAAATTAATTAATTTAGCATTTGCGTAGAGCCTCGGACCGTTCTGATTTCATCTGAAATAAGATTACGTTCTTTTTCGTTCATGAGGTAAAGTTTCTGGGGGGGAAGAAAATAACACCAGAAGCATGTAAAAGTGCAACTCCACTCCGAACCTGAAACTATCCACAAAGTAATTACGTAATATTATACAAATGGGGTAACAATGGCTGCTCCAAGTAAAAAATACCGCTCACTCTCTCTCTCTCTAGCTCTCTTGGAATTCACATCAGAATCTGTAATAATTCACAGTCTCATGCGTACAAATATATCAGAGGATTAGCTTAATTGAAATTGTCGTCGGCATTCTGGCAAAAGTCTAAACTAACGAAAATAACATTAGCCATAATGTTCCTTAGATTACAGTCTAAGAGTATCGGGAAATAATGGCAGATATTTAGTATCTCCAGCATCAGTGGTATCTCAAACGAAAGGATACCCTCCTTTACTGATTTTAATTTGATATTTTTAATTATGAAAGGCATTTGCATACTCCGATAAAAATTAATAAAAACACCACATCCAATGATGCTTGAGAACATTCTTAAAGACCGACTGAACCAATTGGAATATCTCCCATTTTTTCAAACTCAAATACTCTTAGCTACAGACCTGGATGTGTAGGTGGCATAGGCGGCTTATTTCTTTCGCCATAGAGTGGACCAACACCTCCCGGTGGTGGACCATGTCCGTGTGGCAGCAGCCTTTCACCATCACTGCTTGAACAATTCAGTCAAATTGATTATTTAATAAAAAAAAATAAAAAAAAATTGCAACAAAAAATGGTGCGAATTCGAACGGTTTTAAGAGTTAGATTTGATCATTTCGGTTGTGGCATTGATCCCTGGATTCTGAAATGTCAAACGGTATTTGCATCTTTCATAAACTCCATTGCAGAACAACAGTTAACATTAATAATGCTATTATTGGATAGTTCACCTGATCTTTGCTCTATCTAACAGATCAATTGTGTATCGTTTATCTCCATTATGCCATGTTCTTGGAAACTTCCTCCACATGACCTACGCTGTTAAATTTTTTAATGAAATTTCAGGTATAATTTTTGGAAATCTCAAGGATTTTCGTCTTTGAGACCGAAAAATTTCGAGAAAAAATCAACTATAAGTCAATAAATTATTACTCTTTCATGAGAATCTTCGATTGATTGAAAATTTAACTTGTGGAATTGTGGAATAAAAAATTGTGAATGTCATTGATTTTTTCCGAAATCAGAAATTTCATTTTTTCATCCGTTTAATCGAATTTAATGTCACTTAATTATTTGATGGAGAATCCACGCTATTAAATTTTTTTTCAACGTCACTCGAAATTAAATTCTTGTGTTAAAGTTAAAAATTAACATAAATAACGTAGACAACGCTCGAATATTCACTTCTTTGATAATCCAAGGAAACTCTGCAACTCCCACTTAAAAATTTGAAATTTCCAATTTATTTTAACAGTGCAGTTCATGATTTGATTCAATGTATTCGATGGGTCAATTTTCGTGATGCAAATGATGGATGTAACATTTGTCGCTACTACCTCATCCATTTAAATTAATCCAAAAAAATATAAATAAGCACATAGATGTGTCCCACTGAGTGAGCTCTTAGCCTATACAAATAATTAAGATAATGAAAAAAATTTTAAGATTAATTCGTAACTCCCACAAGTCCCCAGGGCAATAATCTAAATAACTCGATGATTAATGAATAATTTCAATCACTTCTGCAACAAATTATCAACAATTACACTGGAATAACACATGGCCCTTATCTCCACCGTGTGCCAATGCAAATAAACAAAAGTAATAGTATTTTATCTGTAAATGAAAATCAAAGAAATCTGCCTCGATGGAATAAACACAAATTCAATTGATAAATTAACGTTTTTGTTTGTTTTTTTTACTTTAAATAATGGAGAAAACATCAAGGTAATTTTGTTCCTGCCAACTGCTCATTTTGCCTGCTCTATTTCCATTATATTCCAGTTTCATTCTCTAAGGACAGCAAAATTATAATTCTTATTTTCATAATTAGAGTGGAATAATTAATCCTCTCCTTTGCAGCTTCTTCCTTACATTATTCATCTCCAAGAATGTTTCCTTCGTTAATTATATGCTCTGTATTTTAATTTTACTTTCATCAATTACGTAATGAGTATTTTCCATTTGTGTTTTTTTTTTCTTTGTGTTTTAAGTTTATTTTAATTCGAGACTCACCCATTTCCGTGTCGATGAATTGGCAGTGGTGGATTGTGATAAGGCGGAGGCTCCTGTAAAATTCGACAAAGTTTAAATTAACATTCTGAGATGGAAATTCAATTACATCGGTTTGCTTATTCTAAATTTAATGAATACCTGGGGACCCTCAACGTCGTTGAATCTCCTCTTTACACCGTGACCTTTTTGCTGCTCCGGAGAGTCTGGATTATGCATTTCGAATGGCTGTTGAGGTGGCTGGACCGTATAATGGAGTTGCTCCGGCATTTGGCCATTCTGATACTGCAATTGTTGAGTGTAATGGATCTGCCCTGGGGGAACATTGTGCAGGGCCTGTGGTGGAGGCATTTGCACCTAAAAAATCATTAATTTGTTCTCTATTGTATTAAATCTTTCATTCGAAATTGAATTTTTAAATCCACTTTCCCTATCAGACTACAATCTGCAACAACTTCGAAAGTCCTATTATATCGAATTAATTGGGAATCCAAAAACGTAATCCCTTCCCCACGAAACAAAATATTTAAACTATTTAATCAGAAATGCTGCAAGGCACCTCAACAAAATCACTTTAATCTGATTTGTGGTATTTCAAGTGAATTGAAAAAAAAAAAACGTGACAAAATTCCGAAAGGAGCCCTTCAACATTTCCGGAAAGTCGCTTTTTCAAAAACCCCAAAACGATTTTCCTCTCTCCCTAGCCAAATATTGACCGTCAATTACCTGCAATTGTCCCTGGGGTTGCTGCCCTGCATACAACCACGGCGCACTCTGGCCTCCCCCCTGCTGATTGGGTGGTGGTACGCTCGTTAAAACGTTCATGGAGCCGCCAATTTGATTGGGCGGTGGTACCATTTGAGGTGGTGGTACTGGTTGTGGTCCCTGTTCGAGTCCTGGTTCGTGATGATGTGGTGGCTCGTGAATGGACAGAGGATTCCCAGTAGCCAGATGATGAGGCGATTGTGAATTTGGCACAAGAAACGTTTGCGTTGCTGGTGGTGGCATTATAGGAAACTGGCCAGAACGTTCGTCGAACTGGGGCTGGAGGAGATGTTGATCGGGATTTTGCTGAACTGGAGGGACTATTTGCTCTGGCTGGAGGACAAATTGTTGACCACTCGTTTGCACCTGCTGATACTGTATTTGATATGTCTGGGGAATTGGTGGGGGTGGCTGATTGGGTGGGAAATTAGGCGGTGGAAAGTGGAGATGGAGGAGGGGAGGAGGAGGCTGATGAGCGATGTTCAAAGGGGCTGAGGGCGGTGGCTGTTGGAGATTGACGTTCACCGTTTCAATTCCCGTCTGGCAGGGGCTAGATGGCCTTGGCATATTTGGTTGGGTGTAAACGTAGGATACAGTACCGCTCACTGATCCACTGCTGCTTGATATGAAGCCAGAATGGCCTGGACTCGCTGGCGGTGGCTGACTCATTACATACATTTGTGCTACTGGTTGGGAGGAGGAGTGAGACGACGGTGGTACCTGGATGTGCAGGGGCTGGCCTGAGTGAATTTGATACTGCACTTGGCTCACTGTTGGCGGAGGAGCGATAAGCTGGACCTGACCCACTGGCGGTGGCGGAATGAGCGTTTGAAGATCCTTTGAAATCATTTTTTTTTGTCAATGTTTTTTTTAATCTGTTGCCTCTGCGATTTTTTTTGGCAATGTAAGGGAGACAAACTATTAAATAGAGAGTAAAAAGTTCGATACCTGGCCACGACAAATAATTAAAATATTGTGAAAATGATGAATCAAAAATTGTTATACACATTGGTATATCAAGTGACGTGTAAATAATTCTAACTCCGGGTTAAGTGCTTAAAAAAATAAGGAAATGATTGACTTCTTCCAAATCCTCTTCCATTAACCAAAAACCCCCACCTGTGCTTGATTGGGAGGTACGAGAGATCCTGCATGAGCTGGAATATGGACTCCAGGCGGTGGCACACCTGCCCCAGGAGCCCCAGCCATGGTAGCAGTGAGGATAGTAGCAGGCAGAGTGACAACACTACTCTGTGGATGCTGAATGATGTCCTGATGCTGAATAGTAACGACATTGGACTGTCCAAGAGCCCCAATATTCATCGTCTGAAAGTGTGCCTGTTGAATCTGCTGGAGCTGGGAGGTCTCAATCACCTGCTGGGACTGAACAGGCGGCGGTTGTTGCTGAATGTAGACCTGCAGCTCCGACTGCATCGTCTGGATCAAATTAATCACCAATTGCTTGGCACTCTGTAGTGCCTCGGGCTTCGAGTGCTCAATGTACAGGTGAAGAGGCTCAGGCGATTCACCACCCAAAACTGGATCAACAAACTGCGATCCACGACCCCTCAGCGAGACATTGGCTCCAGTTTCGCCTCTTATGTACAGCAAATTAGCGCCTCCAGCTCCCACTATTCGGCCCCTGAGGTCGAAACCCTGAGGGGCATTCTCAATGCCCACACACATCTTCTCCACTGAGGGAGTGCCAGAGTGCAGGCTCATCAGGGGTGGTGGAGCATTGGTAAATCGACTCGGACGGCTCAACGAACTCTGGTGCTCAGTTTTTATTATCTCGTGGATCTTCTGTATTGCTAGGTCAATGTTTTGCTTGCTGTGACCCTGGATGTACAGGTATAGGGGGCGCTCGGTTGGCGAACGAGATTTGTCGACTTCCGTCATGAATCTACCGCGAGTTGATACTGTCGCACCTGGACAGGGGTTGAGGATTGTTAGAGGGTGCGTTGGTTATTTGAAGTGCTGCATTTTCAATCCCCTTTTAAAAAGAGTCTACACATGCTTCTTTTTTTTTGTGTTACTATTCTTATTCTGAACCCACTCAATTAACCTTCCTCCATACCTGAGAAATTATTGATCTCATCCTGAATGTATCCTTTTGTGAGAAGTGTCCTGGCACTCGGTGGCGTCTCATTGATCTCAAACTCGGTCGTGAAAATTTCCGAATTTTTGAATGACCCATTTGTCGACAGAAGGGCCTGAATGAATATTTTCAGGGATTAATGACTCCAAAAACAGAGGACAAGCTGTCCAAACGCGAATAAGTAATAATATGATCCGGATATGGTCTAATAATGGCCATCGCTGGAAGTAATTAATAACAAAACTCAATGAAAAACCTACAGAATCGTCTACCGATTTCTCTAGGATTTTCCATTCAATTTTCCATGGGTTCCACTCCCCAGAATATTCACCTTATTATTCCCATTGGAACCACGATACTTTCCCTTAGCCATGAGTGTTGGAGTAATCGATCCCGTAACATGTGTCACCGTTTTCATAAACACCATGTCATTCCAATAGCATCACAACTATTCAGATACAAAACAAAATGATTGAATTAATTACCTCAAAATCTCCTCCAAGGATTAAAAAACCTAGAAGCCTCACAGCCTCAAAATTAAACTTTTATTTAAACAAAACGACTGAATGAATTATCTCCAAATCTGCCACGCGTTAAAAACCCAAAGAAATGAAACTTCTAATTTTTTCTAAAGCCATTTAATCTCTCCCCCAAATGAGCCACAAAAAACTCGATTTTTTCAGGAGAAAAACATTGAAATTGAACTCTTTACTGGATTTTTCCCCTGTCGACTAGAACAAAGTGGATAACAGCAGGAAATAAATCTACAGGAATAATATTATGTCAGCAACTTACGAAATTGTTTACGAGACGTGCCTTCTAATGACGATAGATCCCCCGAAATTCTGGAAAACTGAATCACCGACTGAATGGCCATCGAGCACATTATCCACACACTATTAATTCGATACTAGAGTGATTACAATGCTCCCATCGTTGATTGGGCGCTTGTAATTACCCTCTCTCCTTTGTAATCAATCGCGTTATTTTGTTTCAACGGAGAAGAACACCAAAAAGACTGATCGATTGAGGCCTACTTAACAATGGCTGACGATTCAAAAAATTTTGTGAGAGATGCTGATAAAGAGAGATGACACTGCAGACGTCATTTCTTCAGTAATTAGCCCTCTGGCGGGGTGCGAGAGAGGCTGGTGGGCCTGGCGGAGGGTGCGGGAAGCTCGGCAGAAACAGGCATTTGGCGCGAAGCCACGGGAAGCCACTGCCAAAGGATTTTGTGTACAGCTGGAGACTGAAGAAAATTCGAGGGGTTAATTCGACAATTAAAGATTGATACAGGTAATTGGGACTGAGGGCTGACGCAATATTCGGGAGTGATGTTTTTTTGGGGAGTCATTCAACGGTTTCGTGGATTTTTTTGGAATTTTTGGAGTTGAGGTTAGGCTGGAGATAGACCGTTAGAGTTTCAGATTTTTTTTTGATTCAGAAATGTTGAGAGACGATTTTTTGGGGGATTGTATTGTACACGAACAATTCTACAGAAGTACCCTCACAGAATAGTTATTGTTTATTTGTTGAGGATTTATCTCACAAAAAAATCTTGAGACATGTTTGGTCACTGATACTGTATGCGAGTAACTGTAAAAGTTAATGAAGGTTAAGGTAAATTCTTTGGGAGGATTGGCTGAATTTTTGGGGGCGATCTCTTTTGTCTGGAGAATTTTTTTGGAAATTTGTGCGTTGAGGTTAGGCAAGAGCTAGACCGTTAGAGGCTTCAACCGCCGGAGGAGCTCGAGATATTCCAGAGAAATTGAAGGGTTTCTGAGGCAACTGAATTGATTCTGATGAGTTATTTGAGTTAGCAATGTCTTCTCTAGTAGCTCTGATTGTGTCGTGACAAGATTCAATGAAATTACCTTCCCAAACTGCTCTCTTAGGATAGAAAATGGATGAAGCAGTTGAAGCTCGTCTCAAGGCTTACGTCATCGACAGCAATGAAGCTCTCGAATTTAAGTTGGTTCGGAAAGAGGAGGATGTGGAGGACGAGGAGACGTCCTTCTCTCCCGAGATGTCTCATCAGGTCTTCGGTGACAGTGAGACGATATTTGGCTACAAGGATCTAAAAGTCAAGCTGTATTACTCGGCCGGTTGCCTGGAGACATACCTCGGTATGACGTACTCGGAGAAGCTCCAGAAGGGCATCTACGAAGGGGTTGAGCCTGATGAGGTCCTCTCCAAAATAACTGAAAAACTACCGCCCGAGATTCACGATAAGCTGGACTCTTTCATCAAAGCTCTCGCTAAGGATGACAATTTCAGACCAGCTGGGGAATTATTGCACTCGTTTTCAGTTAATGGCAAGTATAATTAGTAATAATCGTTATCGTTATTGTTAACCCAATAATTAAAACGAAAACGTAATGAATATGTGCAAAATTTGTTTTCTCAATGGCATTCTTGTATTTATTTTGTAGATAACGAACAAATTCGTCAGTTCGAGGTCTACAGGGCAGACATGACCTGCAAGGACTTCAAAGAATACCACGACCGTCTTCAGACGTTTATCCTGTGGTACATCGACGCAGCCAGCTTCATTGATGTAGATGACGATCAATGGCATTACTTCAATATGTAAGAAAAATTCATCAGAGTCAGAATAAAATTACAGAAGATCTCAACTCACTCAGTCAATCCAAATAAATTGACTCTCTCACCTTAGATTAAAAAAAAAATCATGAACAATTGCGAAATGTCTTTCTGTTTTACTGTAGGTACGAAAAATACGTATCAGCATCAGGTACCCCTCGTTACGCAACTATAGGCTTTGCCACAGTATATCGGTACTACGCCTATCCCCATCACACCAGACCTCGAATTGCCCAGGTCTTGATCCTACCTCCCTTCCAGAGAATGGGCCTCTGTGCCCACTTACTGGAGGCCGTATATCGTCAGTACATCGGCAGGAACGACGTCAAGGACATCACTGTTGAGGATCCAGCAGTTTCATTTCAACGTGTGCGCGACTACGTGGACGCTACGAACTGCATGAGCCTACCCAGCTTCAGTCGAGAGCTCCTCATGCAGAGCTTCAACAAGGAAATGGCCAATGAAGCCAGGGAGAAGTTCAAGATTAACAAGAGACAGGCGAGACGTGTTTACGAGATTCTCAGACTGAAAATCACTGATTTGTCGAATGAACAGGAGTACAGGGACTACAGGCTCGCTGTCAAAAAACGTCTCAATATTCCTTACAAGAGGGAGCTCCATGACCTGAGGAAGCTGGAGTCTGCACTCAGGAATTTGGATAAGAAGGGAAGTGTCGCTATTCCGCCTGCTGAGCAACGGATTCAGACACTTGAGAAGGAGTATCGATGTCTTGAGGAGGATTACAAGAGAGTCATACGACGACTCGAGGAGGCCTCGGAACAGTGAGAGCCTTTGAGCTGTGGTTTTTTGAGTGATTTGTTCTTTATACATTCGTACTGTTATCAAGCATTGAGTAATTGAGGAAAATGTGTGGAGAGAATTTTTTGGAATTCATGAGGAAATTTTGGGGAGAAATCTGGTATTTTCTGGGGTCATTCTATCGATTTTTTTTGTCAATTCTGGTGAAAATAGTCAATAGGGAAATTTCAATAAATGTCGATTATTTTTCTCCTTGATATTATTATTTTTCTTTCTTGTGAGGAAATCCAGGGAAAATTCATGCTGAAAAATTGTTGACAACATTTTTTGGCTCTTTGCTAAAATCACCTCAATAATTGATGACGATTTTCTTTCTAAAAATCAACAATGATTGTTAATTATAGAATCATTTAATTAATTGATGAAAATTGTCGAGGGATTTCTTTTTTTGCAATTGAGAAAATTCAGGACGTTTTCAATTAATGGTTAAATGCAGAAACCACTTAGGGCTGATAATGCCACTGCCGATGATATGCTCTCAAATGCTTATTCTCAATTTTCTGGAAAAATTGCGATGAGCGTTATTTCCTTAATTATTTTATTATCCTTTTTTTTTCATTTTTTTTTTTAAGTTTTGTGTTGAGTTTGAGTACTTAGCCTGTGAATACCAATCGTTACCTAAAGTAATTACTAATAATCAAGGGTTTTGCACATCTTGTATTTTTTTAATATTAAAAAATTTCGAAAATAGAGCATTCATGAGAACACACAAAACTGTATCTCCACAAATATTCGTTGTTATTCGAGAAAAAATTATGAAAAATGTACCACTCCCTTTGTACTCAATAAACGAGAAAAAAAGTCAAAGTTCGTCATAAATTTTTATAAATGAAAGCAATCGAAAAAATAAATCGTCTTCACATAGAGAAGTGGGAATTCGTCTCTCATTGAAATTGAAATCCGCACTGACTCAACAAGTGAAATGAATAAATATTAATCAAGTCAGTGATACAAATGGAATTAATGGGGTTTACTATTCGATTTCAAATGTAAAGGGACCCATCGGCAGGCCCCAAGTACCGCATGGAGATCAGCATCACGTCGATCAAGGTCCAGACCCCTAGACCCCCGAAGCTAAAGAGTTTTCCGATGCCCTCTTGCCAGTGACCCAAATAAAATCTGAACAAAAAAACCGAATTTACATATTTTAGAGTGTCAAGAATTAATTTCCTAAAATTCGCAAAAGTCCCTATTTGTCTTGTGTTCATAGACATTCGTTAAAAAAATACAATTCAGTTACCTATCAGCTCCAAAACCCCCGAGTGTTATACTCAAAATAAGCGCCGTGGACCATCGATATCCTCCCGTCCAATTGCACTTCAAATTCTTCATGAATTTTCGCCTTCCTAGGCATATTATATCGCTATTGACTGTACAATTTGTCCTGCAAGGCACACAGATAAATAATCCCGAATTCTGAATCAATAATCATTGACTAAAATATATTATTTACTTGTAATATTGTGGGGGTGAAGAAACAGAGCTACAACTACTTTTCTGCTGACAGTGATGCTCCGAGTGATCAGTCTGATAGCAATATCTGCAGATGTACTGTTTTGCGAATGTTCTCTCTCCCTGAAACAACCATAGGAAAATATTGACAATTGCTCCCATTCATTCAATGCCAATTCATTACTTCATCAGATTAAACTGAGTGAAATTAACTTCTTGTTATTTTAATTTAAATGTAAATATATTGAAAGTAAATGTACCACGCAATCAATTGGCTCTGGAGCTGTGCAGTTGGCAGTATAAGTCCCTCCGTAAATGCAATTTGTCGTCATATCGCATTTCAAGCAGTCACCACTCAAGTCTGTGCACATTTTACCAATGGGACACATTCCGTACAAATCGTCCTGCAATTAAAAGCCTTAATTAACATGAAATACAGTGAAGAGAAAAAAAAGCGTAGAATAATATAACATCACGGCTAAAAATTACCTTCTTGTTGCTATTGTTGTAGGTGTAATTGGCATAAGCATAGCTCATTATGTCTTCTACAAAAAACAATTAATCAATTGTTATTTCTTAATTTAATTCCTACAGATATACAATTGTAATTACTCATTACCGTATCCCACGTGAGCATCGTTGACAGCACTTGACATTAGTGCCAGAATAACAAAGATAACATTCTTCAAGTTAATCTTTACGATATCCATGACGAAGCTCAGGTCTCCCTGCTCCTTACAGCGAAAAATTAGGTTCCAAACAAAAGTCAAGAGCCTCGAACTTTCCTCATCGCGAAAATCGACACATAATTCGCTACTCAGGCCCCACTGATTCCCTTAAAAAAATCGTTTTCATTAGTTGTCATACTCCTCAAGTCCCTGCATCTCCATCACTCCTTCATTCGTCATATTTTTATTGTCCAGGGTGAAAATTGAGGCCTGACTTCCAGGGGAAAAAGAGTATCTACCACTGAATTCCAACACGAAAAAATAAATGATGAAATTATTTCGGAGTAAATAATCTTGTCTACTCTTTTGGAATGCACGAAATACAATGGCACGACTAGACATGCAGCCTCTTCCGGCAAATCAGCTGACTTCCGGGACTAATGTTGGTGGAAATGTTAGTACCACACATTCATTCTCCTCATTAGCACCAGTGACAGTACACGTTTCCCCATTTTATCTCACATAAACAATCCACAAAAAAACAAATTGTGATCTCTTGATTGTTAATTATCGATGAAGCCGAGGTAATATGCCCAGCGAGCAGTCTCTCTGTCGTTCAACTCAATTCAGGTACTCTATTTCATTGTCGTTTGTCGTCTTTTTGAGGTTGAGCACGCTTTTAAAGTCCGTGACGCACATTCTTGCAGACACTTCGCGAAAAATTGGGTAGAGAATTTGTTGGGGACGTTTCGACGAATCCTGTGTCTTCGACGGGAGGGGGATTGTTAGGGATCAAGAGTGTTTGGGGGTTTCAAGGCATTGAGAGATGGAGATGGACATGTGACAGTCCGCAACAAGTTAAGAATTCATGGGATGTCTTGTTCTATAGCAGCAGGTTTATTGATAATCATTCTAAATTGAGGATTTTTGAGTGCCTTTTGTCTGGATCTGGGTGAATTTTTGAGGGGTGAGGTCCTGTGAGGGGATGAGGCTTGATTTTGGGCGTTTTCGGAAGACGAAGATCAGCAGATTCCATTTAATAGCTTTCGTGAACATGAGAAACCTTGAATTTTATGAGCACGAATTGTTTCTCTGTTGAGTGTCATAATCCCCTAAAAATATCGATCTATAAATATTTTGTAACCGTTTTTTTCCCAAGTAATTTGAGTTTCTGCTTCTTGTTGAGCACTAATGAAGCTTAACCCAGATTTTTTTCAACTGTTTGTTAAAATCGACTCACCTCCTGTCCCTCGAGACTGACAACTCCGAATTATCCCCAGGCAGGACGCAATTGCCCCAGTCCCTCTCGCCCCCCGCCAACGATGAACTCTCAAGAGAAGACCCCGACCCCTCGAAACGAAATGGACATTGAATTGGAGGATTCTCCCCCGAACGACAACGACTCCGCAGACTCGCGGTCTCGTAAGCCATCAAAGATTCAAAACGGAGTGGACCAATACAAACTAAATAACAACCTCGGCGAGGACCCAGACAAAATAAAATCCCCAGGCATTGCTAACGGTTCCTCCCAGGACGCGGCCTCTTCAGTTCGCTTCAAACCCCTAAACGCGAATTTCCCGAGTTCCCCGAGCGTCTCGAGCCCCTGCTCATCAGCCTTCCGCCACTCGCATGAGGACGCCGACATGAGGAACAACGTGGACTACGTCTGTGGAATCAACAAGTGTCCTCCGAAGGTATCCTGCAGCACTGGCTCCAGTCCAGACGATTTCGGAGGCGAAGGAGTCCTAAATAACATCGGGGGCTGCATAGGATCGACTAGTCAGGGGACCTGCGGCTTCCTGAGGCCCAATATCAACGGATCCCGGGAGGCAGCTGGGCCCAGTGGTTTGCAGAGACCCCAGAGGGAACGACGAGACTCCAGTTCTGGAAACGAGGGGGATATGTCCGACGAGGACTACTGTATATACACTTACAAGGGAAATGAGACTGACGAGGCTGACGACAGGGGTCCTCAGGGGGTCGTCCAGGGCCAGGAAGTCGCCGGACAGCCGCTGAGCGGGCGATCCAGTCCTGAGATGGATTTTCTGGAGATGGACTTTGATCCGGGGCCTTCCTGCGAGCAGGACACGGGGGACAGTGATCTTGCCTCCATCAACGAGGACATTCAGAATATCGCAATGGATCATGCTGAGGATCCAGTGTTTCTGAATGACCTAAGCGGCGGGAAGGTGGTGGCTAAGAGCTCCGGACGGGAGGAACCGAAGCAGGAGCCCAATGTCTGCGGGGAGATCGAGAACGAAGTAGAGATGGCCTCGACCAGTGGATCTGGCGGGGCTCTTGCCCAGGCGGGACCTAGCTCGGCTTCCGGAATACGAAGGCTGAGCACACCCGCTGTCCAACGAAATCCAGGCCTCCCATTCAGAGAGTCCTACGGCTACCACAATACCAGTGGAGACTTAATATCGCCTGGTGAGAGCAGGGATGCTGATTCCGAACTGTGGGCTGATGCGGCGGCAGGGCCACTGGCAGAAAATTCAGCCCTCAATTCGCGCAAAGTCAATCTCTCCTCGACTCTCTATCATCGAATGATGGCCAAGAAATTGATGCTCAATAAGCAGGCTGCCTTCAATCAAAGTGGAGACTCCAATCTGGAGTGTGAGCTGTACAACGAAGGGCTCGATGGACTTCATTCAGTTGGCAAAGTCATGCTTTGGAGTGAACAAGAAGCTACTGTCAAACAGGTGACGCAAATTGCAACATCAGCTTGTGGTGTAACATCAGCTGTCAATGCACTTCTGGCACTGGACGTGCCATTCTCCATTGAAGTTTTAGTCAAGAGCATTGCGACGAGGCAGCGAGAGCCGGGGAGCCCCCTTCCGAGGTATCTCGTGAGCAGATCACAAGCTGGGGCTACTCACAAGGATCTTATTCGGGGACTGTCTCTCGCTAGCACTGGGGCTGTTGTCTCGAAATTTTTTGACTTCTATCCTGAGAGAGATGTGTCGCTGTCGCACTGGCTGCATTATTGGATTTCAAGAGGTAATTTAACGGATCATTCAAACATATTTGAATATATAAATAAATATATAATAGAAAATTGAGGGAGGAAAATTCTCTACTAGAAAAATCGGTACAAGTTTGGAATCGTCAAAACCGAATGTTGATATTCAGAATTAATAGACAATATGCGTATTGAATTTTTTTCACAGGGGCTGCACCAATAGCTACGTTAAATCTCCAGAATTATGGAACAGGAACGAAGATACCTGATGCCTGGCATCATCAAATGATCTTTGGAGTCAGCCAAACTGGAATTTACTTTACTAATCCACTCGAATGCCTTCCCGAAGAGGTAATGAATCCGATTATAGTTGAAATGTTTTTTAGAATTGATTTTTTTATCTGATTGGATTATTTCATTCTATTCTTCAGATTGTCCGGCATCAGTTGGTGAGTCCAAGTGTTTTATTGATTCGTCGAGCAGATGTTTTAGCTCACTGGAGCCCCACAACTGATTTGACACGACTCGCTCAAATGGATCATCGTTGGAGGAGGCTCAATGTTCTTGGTAATTGGAGATTGAGATTAAAAAAAATAAATATATTCTGCGAATAAGGAGGATTGATTGAGTATTAAATAATGAACAATCGTTTACCGTTATTCAAGTGAGAGATGTAATGATTCCAATTGTAATTCAATAATGGGATTTTTTTTTGTCCCATTAATAGGTCAAGTAGTCAATATGATACGTGAATCGATGGACCAGAGACGTCCACCAGGTTCACGTGCCACTGGACCCAGTCACATTCGCATTCCAGCATCCTACAGCGCAGGAATAACCCTGGTAATGCGCTCTGAAGCACCTGCCGCTGACGAATTACTGAATGCTGAGCAGCTTCCTCTACTCTAGTCCAAATGTTGCATAAAATACTTCGATGATAACGAATTGACAAGTGGGTAGGGCTAATGACTGAGGCAAAGTTAATGACGCACAGAAAAAAAATTGCCAGTCTATGGGATTTACTATCTGCCGCAAATTGGGATGATCGAATGAAATACGAGATCCAAGAGGGAGTAATGAGAGAGATAATTCACTTTCCCGTTATGTTGGGTGAGTTTCTCCGAGAAGTTCCAAATTTTCAATTTTTTTTTCTATTTGGAAAAAATATTTTTAATTAATAACCGAAAAAATCGTGGGACTTTTTTTACGTAGAAAACAATCAGATTTTTTTAATATATTGTAGTTCCAATTAAAATTTGAGTTCATTTTCCAAAGAAAGTGTAATAGGAATTAATTCTCAAATTGATTTAACTCACCCAATTCCACAATTCCAATGGATTAGGATTTAGAATTTTCCAGAAATTTAGGGCCTCATTTTTCTGACGACTCAGAAGTAAGCACATAAATCAAGAAGACAGTATATAGTTTTTCAGGTTTATAACTGAAATTTTCATAGTGTGTACTATTTACCAGATGAGATTCTCCAACGAAATGCTGAATAAATGACGAAAGATCACATAATTATCAATTTCCTGTCATCATTGACACGGAATGTGTTCATAATAAATGTCTCGGTAATTTGTGTTTTAGTTTTGTTGTTAATCTGCAGCCAGTGAGTATTACTTTGGTATTGCTGTACATATCTTATTAATATGTAATTTACTGACCTGCAACTAAACCTCGGGTCAAAAAGGTGATTGAATCATTCGGTTTTTCATTTTCATTCGCAACAGGCGAGATAATCTGATAATTCTGTAACTTATGTTTACCTGGAATAAAGAGACAATCTTGAATTTCAATTAATTTAATTTTACACGGAATTCATGACTAATGACTAATTATCTTGACTGGCGAGCAATTTCTTCAATTTCTACAATTGCAAACTTGGCAATAGGAATGTTTAATGTACAATTATCTGTTCGATTTTTTAATGAAACAAAGACAAAGTGAGACTAGGAAAATTCATATTGTGAGGAACTCCCAGAAAATTAATCGAAAAATTAATAATTTCTTTCTTTGCAACAAACGTCATAATTCAAAGACTCTGTTATTTCCGTTTGAATGAAATAAAAAGCCATTTCACACTCCATTGGTAATTATTTATTCCTCTATTGGATAACTCCATTGATTAAAAGACAGATGAACTTGTATGCCAATTAATCCTGACATCTGAGAGGACCAATTTATTTTTGGCAATTATATACAGGCATTCATCACGTTTTTATCTCCTCCAGATTTAATATTCAATCATTGAGAATGGCAGTTCTCCTAGGACATACTGAAACGAAGAGAAAATATATAATTAGCTTCGGCAAGAGGAACGATCGATTTTCTTCTGCGGGGAAAACCCACATTGTTCTCCTGAAAAATACTCTTCCTTACCTCTCTATAAGTGATGCCCTCATGTTCGAGGTAATTGCAGCAGGCGTTGCCTCGTTGAGTTTGAATACACTCTCGATAACCGAAAGTTCAGTACCAGTTGTGTCCATTCCACAAAAACTCGCCCAATCATTAACCACCATTCCTGCTGCTATAACGTCACTGCCTCTGTTGACTGTTCCAGCCTGCGGAAAGGTTGTCATAATTAAAATAAAACACGCGACGAAGTTGCGCAATTTTCTGTAAACTTAGTAAAACTGAAATGAGGTTTACCGCTAGTGGGACTTGCAGTAAAGACGACAACTCATCCTGATCCTGTATCGAGGTTTTTGGATGAACAAGACCTCCTTGATTCGACAAAACAGAGTATGAACCTACAAGAACATTACTGGCCACCGTCTGTCTGAAAACCTCTACCTTCAATGTGTCCGCGAGAATCTCCTCGGTTTCCTGCAGAAAAAAATTGAGCTCAATCGATGGGTGACAAGCAAGAGAAATCATTGCTCAGTCGATTATTAATTGTCTAAAAATAATAATCGAAGGGGTTGACTCACCCTGTCAAGGTCGGGATGGACCAGAGCAACGTAATCATTGCACGCTATGACATTACCAAGTGCTGAGAGCCTCTCCTCGACTCTCTGAACCTTCACAGAATCTGGTAATGAGTTGCGAATGTGCTGAAGTTCAATGTCCGTTGTTGTGTTTGGTACTAAGAGACCGTTTTTGTTTCCTGGTAGAAATGAATAGATTAATTAATCATTGACAATCTAGAATGAACACTGAGGGTTACTTTAACGTACCGACAGTCAGACGACCAATGATCCTGCATCCTGCAATGGAGGCATGGATGACAGGCACCGTTTCCGCTAGCTCAGCCTCAAAGACACTGTAAATATCATTCAACCATTAACAATTCCCCTTAATTTGTTATCAGGTAACATTCATTGAAATTTATAACAAAAAACTCAGTGATTAGTCACACTCTTCACTCTCAAGGTCTTGGCGTCAACGTCGAAGGTGCAAATTGTTCGGTGAGAAAAGGAGCATTACCCCCCCGAGACATGCGAAAATCCCAGATTTTCCACTTAACTAACGACGTAGACTCACTAATTAGCACCGCAATTAATTCACAGGGGTTTGTTTACCTGTAGAAGTTCTCGGAGCCACCAATCGCCACAAGACAGTAAGAATTGGTCAGTTTGGAGAAGACGCCGACTTCATTACTGTTCTCGAATTGTACTCTCACTGCCATTTTTTAATCAATAAAGATTATGCACATAAGCTGAAGAATTGACGAGAATTTTGACAATGCTGCTCACGAACTGGAAATCAGTAATTTGGTGTTTAGTACCAACAATTCAGTGGTCTCAGCTAACCTCAACTTCTCGAGGGTCTCGACGCTACGGCACGAGGTTCTGTTTCGCCACGAAGTAGATGTCACATGTAGAGAGTCTACCTCGAGTGTTGGCTTGCGTGATGTGGCGCAATAAAATTACGCCGTCTCTAGCCAGCAGGGGACGTGCAGGTATTTAAATTTGAATTACTGCAAACGCTTGGGGGTTCAAAGGTGGTTAAAGGTAATATATTTTGCTCGCTGTTTGGTATTAAAAATAAGTGACTTAGGAGCAATTAAAAATTTGACCTCAAGTTGGCGGGAGGGGAAATATTTGGGGACCCTTTCCATTCTGCCGATTTTTACCAAGATCGGCACTCTTTTGACGATATCTCGAAAACTATTGATCCTATCGTCCCGGGGTTGGTTGCATTCGAAAGCTGAGCTCATTTCCCATCGATATAGGGTATTTCCAACATCATCTTAGAAACTTCCGAATACCCTGAATCGATGGGAAATGAGCTCAGCTTTCGAACGGAACAAACCCCGAGGCGATCGGATCAATAGTTTTTGAGATATTGCCGAAAATGTGTCCAGCCAGCCGAAAATCGCTCAAATTGGCGGTCCCCAGGGGTCAAAAATTTGAAAGTAAAAAAAAAAATCACAAAAAATAAAATCTGAGAGGCTATATCCATCGTAAATTTCCTCAGCTTTTCAAATCCATTCGAATTTTGGCTCTGCGCCTCATAGTTTTCAAGATATCGGCAATTTTCTGCCAAAAAATTTAAAAAAGGGCCCTAAAAGTCGATAAAGGGCTGAAAATATCCCGGAAGTAATGCCAAAAGGGCCCAAAAACGAAAGTAGAATTCCCTAGAACCCCCTCGCCCGTTAAAAACCCTCAAAAACGACGATAACGTGCTGAAAAATTGAAAAAACTGAAAAAAGGGTGAAAAAAGGGTGAAAAACGGCCAAAAAAGGTCAAAAAGCCCCAAACCGGCTACCCAGGGCTCATTTTCTTCCAAAAAACCAAGATTCCGGCATTCCCGGTCGGCCAGCTGGCCAGCCAGACGGCTGTCTGGCCCGAAAGGCCAAAATGCCAAAAACTCAAAGGGGGGACCCTTTCCATTTTTCCGATTTTTCCAGAATCGACACTCTTTTGACGATATC